>BDDA01000545.1:67509-79806 GCA_001662385.1 Chlamydomonas asymmetrica
TGCACCACACCGCGAACAGCCCAAGCAGTAACCCTTGCTTTTGGTAAAGCTCACAAGACACACGTGAACCGTTTGCATGACCCCGTTATACCCAGCCTAGTACTTTCCGCTTCCAGCATTCACATCTTCTCCGTACACGTGCAGGTGGGCTTGGTGCGGCAACACAGCCGAGCTGACAGACCGCTGCACCAGCACAGCCTACGTGAAGGCCACAGACATCGTTTGGCACATCCTGCTGTGCATCATGCTGTGGTGCGTGGCCAACCTGCTCAAGTGCGTCGCCGCCAAGGCGCTCTCCACCCACTTCTACCGCACGGCGCACTTCAAGAAGTGAGTCGCGCGTGCGGGGCGAATGTCGCACTGGACTCAGTCAGTGTGTTGACGTCTCCTGGTCCCAGTTTTGGGGAAGCATGGGGCGTTCAGCCAATGCGCTCCTGATGGCTGTCGTTAACACGACATGACAGGATGTGTGCAAATTCGTTCTGTTTGCACCAAGCGGATGGTGAAGGTGCTTATGCGAGGCAAGCCAGCGGATTCTACATGTGCTTATTTGGTTGTGGACAGTGGGTTCTTTTTACCTTTCTTGCCCCGCTAACCATCAGCCGATAATGCTGTGCTGGGATATCAACACCATTGCAGGTTGCGTGGCGCACTGGAGCGCGAGTTCTACCTGCAGGCAAGCGCTCATGCATGCGGTGCACACGCGCGTAGGGGCGTGCTGCCCCCGGCGCGCTTGTAATCAGCCCCTAACTTTGCACCTTGCCCTCGCGGGAACAGTGGATACGACCGCATTGTGCAAGCTCTCCCAAGCTTTGGGTTACATTTGAGAAGCACCAATACAGCATGCGACACACCCTGCGTTCATGACAGCCTCATCCACCTAATGTTAATATGTTATGTTATGCCACATCTGGAGCATGTTGGTCAAACGGCTCATGCTTCCCCAGACGGGGACCATCACATCCATCAAGCACAAGCTGTTATGCAAGCACATGCCGCCGCGCCGTGTATCGCAGGTGCTGTCGCGCCCGCGCGACCGCGTGCTTCAGGAGCGCGCTGACGAGGAGGCCGCGCGCAGGGCGGAGCTCGGCGGGGGCGGCATCTCCTCCCACTGGCTCACCTCCCTGCACTCCATGTTCCACCACACGCACGACAACCACCCCGAGTACGGCCACCACCACCACCACCGCCCCCAAGCCGGCAGCGCCAACTCCTCCCCGTGCTCCCAGGACAATGATAATCGCGGCGGCGGCGATGGCGATGGCGCCATGAGCTCGTTGGAACGAGCGAGCATGACACGCATGGCGGCCGCTGAGGCGGAGGGTGCCACCACAGTTAGCGGTGGTGTGCCGGAGCGCGCTCAAGGCCAGCCCCAGCAGCAGCAGGGGGTGCAGAGGCTTGCGGGTGCAGCGGACGGGGCTGCGGCTGTCGGTATACCAACGACGGCAGCGGCGGCAGCGGCAGCGCTGTTGCCGGCGGCGACCGGGCAAAGCGGTGTTGCGCAGCAGCAGCAGCAGCAGGCGGACGTGCGCCTGGACGTGCAATCAGAGGGTACGCTACGCAGCAGCGGCGATGTCAGCAGCGGCGGTGCCGCATCCGTTGCTTCTCCGCCACGCTCCAGCCTGCCCCCGCTGCCGCCCATACGGCCGCACGTGCAGCCCGGGGCGCAGCCCGGTGCTTCGCCGCCGCCGATGCGGGTGATGGCGTCTGCGTTCGGCTTGGCATCCGCAGCCGGGGCAAGCCCAGCAGCACGCACCAGCGGCCACTCCTCGCAACCATTCCATGCGGCTGTATCACGGCAGCCTTCCGTTGCCACGATACCCGGGGGCCCGCCCCCCCATGCAACGGCGAATTCAGGCAGACTGCCGCCACAGCTGCAGATGGGCACTGCCCCGTCCGCTGCAGCTGCCATGGCGGCAGTGATAGCGGCTGCAGGGGCGTCTGTCGGCGGCGGCAGCGTCAAGGGCGGCTCTCACTCCGGGGCATTCAGCGTGGGACACCAAGCATCCGTGTTGCTGCCAGACCCCATCACTGCGCTCATGCAGTCGGCGCGGGCTGCCGGCGGCAACATGCACCATGCAGTGGGCTCGAGGGACGGCGGGGGGGCGATTGCGCTGTCAGGAACGGGTGCAGCGCCTGACGGGGGCGGAGATAACGGCCCCGTCAAGCGCCAGGACAGCCGTCTGAGCCGCAACAGCCACAGAAGCAAAGACTCGCGTGCATCCAAGCTGGCTGGCAAGGCGGCGCCACGCAGACCACGTAAGCAGTGCCAGGGTCACGTGAGACAGCGTTGCGAGACAACTTGCTGCCAAAGGGATGCAGCAGCAGCTGGGGTGTGTTCCGTCTCGTTTTTGGTGTGAATGGAATGGTTCGGGCTGCTTCGGTGTGGTTTTTGCGTGGTGGTACGTGCCACGTGGCCGTACACGGCGTGGTAGTGTGGCACTGATGTGCTTAGGGAGTCCTTTCGGCTGCTGCATATAGCAATCTGTATAGCAATGCGCAGCACTTCATGTACTGTCATATTGTGCACTGCCATGGTGCGTATCACTACATTTGTACCGCCATGATGGGCACCACTTCAGATGTGCACCGCCATGATGTGTACCGCTGTGCACATGCGCGCAGTGGAGCCGCTCAAGCCCAGCGAGTGCATCTCAGAGGAGCTCAAGATGACGGAGGAGATGGTGGACACAGTGCCGCACAGGCTCACCGATACCAAGGTACACCCCCTGGAATTGAGTTATGGCCTGGTTATGGCTCTGGTGGATTGCTTGGTGTGGGGCTGAGCCTCTGACTTTATCTCCCCCGTGTAACATCTCCCCCCTCCACAGTGACATAACACCCCTCAACAGTATGCAGGCCCGCCGAGCGGCCCTTCTTTTCCTGTCCGCCGCTCCGCAACGCATGCAGCGAGGCAGGCGCTGCTCAACTTGCGCATGCTGCTTGCTGGCGCTGCCCCCCCCTCCCCCCAACCCCCAGCCCCCATCATGTCCATGATGGCATCCGCATTCACCCTGCATGACCCAACCTGATATCACAACATTTGCTTTCATTGTGAAGCACCCACAGTGATTCGCAGCATGTGCACAACTTTGCTAAGTTTCCCTCCCTCGCACGAAACGCGCTTGTGGCAAACGGGCCTCAGAGCCGCGTTCATTTCCTAGGGACGTCTCTAGACACCTACACCTGCGCCGTCGACCTTTAGGGCGCCCTAAAAGTCGACGGCGCAGGTGTGGGTCCCTAAAGATGTCCCTAGGACGTGAACCTGGCTCTGAGGCCAGTTTGCCACAAGTGCGAAACGGCAACGGAGCCAGACAGATGCCCATACCTCCTGTACATCTATGTACGGTAGCAAACAGTGAAACATATGCATTTAACATCGAGGCGTATGCATCGATATGTCACTGTGTGTGTTCGTTTCGCGGCTGATCCTGGATGCTGTCGCGTGACGTGTTGCTCATGTCCGGTGCCGCAGCACATGTCTGAGATGAGCCCCGAGGAGCTGGAGAAGGTGCGCACCGCGATCGTGATCCGCACCTACACCGTGCTGGTGCGCAAGTATGTGTCCATGACGGACGAGGAGCAGGAGGCCGAGCTCAAGAAGGTGCGGCGCTTCGCCAAAGCGCTCTTTTACAACGTGCGCGGCAGCGACATCCTCTTCACCAACCCGGAAGCGCTCGGAACGGCCGCTGCCGGCGGCGGAGGCGGAGGTGCAAACGCGGGCGGAGGCGCAGGTATGGTGGGCAGGATGCCTCCGCTGGTTAAGGCCGGGCGCGTGTTACCAACGTCACGCTGCGATGATTCCGTCACCTTCGTTGTGCTTTTGTGTAGCTGCCTGATTTTCCTGACCATGTGGCGTGCTGTGCGGCCATCTGCATGGGTGATTGGGTGATTGCCGGATTGGTGGGTGTGATGAGGAGGCTGGCTTCCTTATGAGTTGCAACTGCGATTCTTGTGTTGCAGGTGACCCAAATCAACAAAGCTCAGCATCCGCAGCAGGCGTCTTTGCCACCATCACCAAGTACTTGCCGGCCTCTATCAGCTTTGCGCAGCCGTACCAGGCGCCTGCAGCGGCAGGCACCACAGCCGGCACAGCAGGTGCAGCGGCAGCGGCAGCATCCGGCGGCCAAGCCGCCACGCTCATGGACGCTGGAACGCAGCTGCGAGGGGTGGACGGCCCCGGTGGAGGCGCTGGCGTGCCCATTGCGGAAGCCAATCTGGCTCGGCAGTCTGCGTTCGTCGGGCAAGCGCAGGCGCAGGAGGCTCAGCAGCAGCAACAGCTGGGTCGCACGCCGATGATATCGCTGGTGCCGCACAACTACCTTTGCCTTGAAGACTTCGAACTCTTCTTCGGGCCCAACAAGCGGGACACGGCAAAGCGTGCGTTTGAGGAATTCAATGTCAGCGGCACCGGGCAGGTGAGCACAAGCGCTGGGGCCTGGCATGTGCCAATGCACGTGCGTACATTGCTGCTTGCGTGTGTGTGTGGGTTGAGGTGAGCTTGCTTGGTAACGGGAATGATGCATCTGGGCGCCGCCATCCACATTCGCTGGTACATTCTGAAGCCATTCATCATGAAGAGTGTTCAATTGACGACAGCGTGGACATCGGCAGGGTGGTGTAGCGCGCTGTCGGTGCATCCTGTACCTGCTGCACACGTTCCACACAGCCTGATGTCTGGCAGAGCGCCCCTCTGCCTTACATCCTAGCCTGGCCTCGCTTTCCCCCCAGGATAGTTGCATGTGCTGGTTGTGATGCCAGCTGCTGCCAACCCAATGCTCGCACGCACACTGCTCGCGTGCTAGCTGCTGCGCCCTCACCCTAGCCTGGCTGTACCACGGTGTTTCCAGGCCACGAGGCGGGAGGTGCGGGACCGCGTGGTGGCCATCTACAAGGAGCGCCGCAACATGGCGCTGTCGCTCAAGGACACCGACACGATCGTGGACAGCCTGGAGGTTGGCATTGGCCTCATCATACACTTCATATTCATCGCCTTCTACCTGGTGGGTTCAGAGTTGGTTAGGTCCCGTGGGGCCATACCTGGGGCCGTACCTGGTGGGTAGATGGGTGGAGAAAAAGCCCTGAGGACGGCGGCGGCGCCGGCAAGAGCAGCGTGGCATGTGCAGTGCATGGGCTTTTTTTAAGCTTCTGCCGTATTGAGGTAGCATGCTGTGATGACATCCTGATTACTTGGTGATTAACAGTGTGTTGTCCTATCCGGAGGGGTTTTGTGCTGCGTTGCCTAGGCCCCCTGCTTGTATGCCGCTACTGGCGACAGGCACAAACCGCGCAGAATGCCCTTGCACTGATCACCACTTAGCTTGTAAGGATCCCTTCTCTCCAGAATGCATACTGTACCTCTTGTAGTCCTGCCGGCGGATCTTGACCTTGAACACCGCTGCTGACGTCTGCATTGCTTTCCTGGCGCGTCCCCCCTTGTACACCACCACCAACTCGCGCCGGCGCTCACCCGCAGCTCATCTGGGGCGTGGACGTCGTGAGGGGGCTCACCCTCTTCAACACGCTGCTCATCGCTGTTGGGGTGAGACCTTGGTAGACGGCAACCAACCAACCACCTGCGAAGCGTTACAGCTAGCTTAGTTTCATGAGTCTGCGTGTGTGTGTGTGCGTATAAACGGGCCGAACGTGTTATTGTTGCGTACCGCAGCTTGCTACATGGTTTCCCATCACAACTGTTGGAGGCATGCTGAGGGATGTGTGCGGTACTTGTGTGCTCAAGATGCCATGACGTAGCGAGCAGGCAGCCATGCCCGTTCGCAACATGGCAGCACACAAACCTATTGCGTGAGCATACCCCGCATGCACGAAGGCGGCCGTTTTGAACTGATCCCCAAGTGCGTGAGCATGTTGCGCTTACGCTGTGCCTGCCTGTGCTGCCGCCGCTTGCTGCCCCTGCCCCGGCTGTGATGCGACCTTACGACAGTTCACCTTCACCAACAGCGTCAGGTGAGGCTCCCTCAGGCTCAGCGAGAGGGACGCCTGAGCGCATTTTGCCAGGTGTCGTTGTTGCTGGGCAAAGCTCCGCGCAGCTGCCTACAGCGGCAGCGCCCAACCCATCAGCTGGTGCATGTGCCCACGGTGGACCCTCCCGTCAGCTAAACCGTCACCTGCAGACACCCACCGCCAGTCACTTTACTACATGGGTGACATGCCTTGCCTGACTTGTGCAATTGTGCGTCTGCGTGTCATGCCTCGAATCGTATCATCTGCAGGGCAATGTTCGAGTCCATGGTCTTCTTGTTTGTGGTGCACCCGTACGATGTGGGCGACATGCTGCTCCTGGACAACGACTCATACCGCGTCAAACAGATCTCCCTGACAAACACAGTGCTGGTGAGTGGTGGTGCTGCCTGCACCAGTGGTTGCATTGCTGCAAAACACGTGTGTGTACAGGTCAAGGGGTGTGTTGTTAGGGACCGAGGGCGTTGTTTTCTGCAGCCCAGGCAGACTCTGATGACGGCAAGCCCAAAACAGCACTGATTGGCACTGCCCACTCCTGCTAACACACGTTGATTGCAGTGTTGGCCTGCGGCCCGGCAATGCAGGCAGAGTGTTCTTTGTGCATGTGTACGCCTGCCGGCTCGGTTGCAGGTGCGGTGGAACGGTGAGCGTGTGTTTGTGCCAAACACGTCGCTGTGCAACGCACGCATCACGAACCTGACGCGATCCCGGACCAAATCAGAATCCATGAAGTAAGTGGGGAAGGCTCAGGCTAGCAGTGTGGGCCATGCACGAGGGATTATACTCTCGCCCCTTTCTGCTGTTGGTTCAAGCGACGACTGGTTGTTGCAGCGGGTCAGATCAAAGGATTGAAGGCTGGATGGTTGGGTTTGGCCTCGGCTGGCTGTTTGCAGGTTGACGGTGGACGTTGGCGTGGCGTCGTCCGTGCGGGAGGACATCCAGGCAGCGCTGCGCAAGCACGCTTCAGAGCGACCCGGAGATTGTGAGTGGCGTTGGTGGGCTACGGTGCTGCTGTGGCAGTGGGTGGTTCTACTGGGGTGGCATATGCGCAGCTGCCAAGCTGTGATTGTATCCCCAAAATCATCAGCAGGACGGGAGGCATGCGTTGCTCTTCTGTCACTGTCGTTATCCTGTGTGTAGTTGCATGTGTGGCGTTGATCCAGTTGCCACATGCTGTGTGCTGTACTGCTGCAGTTGAGGGCCAGCCGTCGTGCAATTTCAAGGAGATTGTCGGTGAGTTTGTTGCTCAGTTTACCCAGCTGACCCGCACCTGCCCAAAGGAATGGTATCGTCCATGCCGGTGGCAGATACCGCACGGCCTATTTGCCATGATATCGACCTGGTAGAAGACCTGCAATTGAGTGCTCTTACAGTTGCTTGCATGGTGCCTGATGATAAACATCTCAAATCAGCACTCCACTGTCGAACCGTAATCCGCCCCCACCCACCGCCTGCCCTATGCCTCCATCATTCATCAGTCATCCCGTGTGTGTTGTACCGCACTGTACCGCAGACCCCATGAAGGTCGTGCTGACTGTGTCATGGACCTTCAACGCGCCGCCCGACGAGTCCAGCCGTATCGGCGCCGCGCGCAATGCGCTCATCGACCTCCTGCAGTACAAGCTGCGCGAGCACGGCCTCGCCGGGGAGCCCGCCTGGGAGGTGGCGAGGAACGCCGCCGCCGCCGCGGCGGGCGGCAAGGAGAAAACAGACTGAGAACCACCTTATGACTGAACAACCACACTGAACAACCAGTAATTCATCATTGAATGATGCAAGGGCGATTGCGAACCGCAACGATTACAGTGTTATGCGGCCACCGTATTCTTAGCAGGCGTGCGTGGCATGCTGGGCAGGTGGCAGCCACACTGGACCGAACAACGGTCAACGGGTAGTAACCGTTGCTGCCAAGCAAGGCAGTGGCGCGTGGGATGAGGTGCAGCTCGGCTGTCTGAGAAGCTGTTGGCATTTCATGTCCTGCACGTTTCCCCCTTTCCAGAGCGACGCATGTGCTGTATGTCCGCTCTCTCATTACGCAATGCGATAGCAGCTCATGCGCTCCGCGATCCTGCTGGGTTCTTGGTTACGTGCACATTCATTACTCAACAGTACCGAGATGTTAGCAGTATGTGAGCGCAAATCCGTAATTGCACTTGTGCGCACGCTTGCAGCGGTGCGATCGGAGACCCCCGAAGGAACCCGCGACCGTATCCGTGTCCATATCGGGTGGCCCCGCCGGCCTGACGCATCTTGCAACACACACCAGCGCCCTGGCCCGCTGAGCACGACTGCTTACGAGTGCTTGTAGGACAATTTGCAGGCGTGTGAATGCATTTTATGTAACACATTTGACCATACATCGTGTTGCTTGGCTTACGCGGTCCATTTCATTTTCTTGTGTATTCAGGAGCGCTGCTCTGAGTGCCGTCGTGTCGCAGATGCTCCTCCAGGGGCTGACTGCCATGTTGACTGCCGTTGTTGAAATCTTGCTTGTGACTGCCTGGCAAGATGGCAGAGTGGTGGCTCGCACCAGCAGGTACCGGTGTTAATTCCCTGGTTATGCTGAAGTGCCGTCTGTGTGTGCATACCAAACAAACAGTCGATGCTGTGGATAGTGAGTTGAGAGCTGAACATGTTCAGTGCGGAGCCCAAGTGCAGTCGCGGGGCATCAACGGCTATGCAAGCGTGGAGTGCAGCGCAGGTGCAGCTAGTCAAGCGTAACCTATTCCGTGTACTCAGATGAAACAAAACCTGTGCAATATCCACACTATCCATACATATGATGTTGCCCGTCACCCTTGTTGCTGCGCACTGAAACCACCCTGGAACCTCACCAGAGTGGCACAAAGGAATAGATGTAGACGTTGGCTTACAAACACATCATAGCGAAACCATATATCGCATGTGACGGTCACAGCTGCTGAACGTCACATCAGCAGAGGTTGCAGGGGAAGTCTCCTGGCCGTATGTGTCGCAGGCTGTGCCTCACGTCAGCAAAAAGCCTACATCAGGCTACAACATCGTTCAGGACGTCGATCGCGTGCTGGGCTATTTTTCAACGCAATAGCACGTGACTTCCCCACGCATGGCAGCTGTGTTCATGGGATGACGCGCAGACGGTCACACAACTGGATAGAAGCCAAGCAAAGCCTTGCAACGGGCAGCCATGCCCGTGCCATGTGAGGAAGTCCAAGTATATCAAATACCCCAACAAATGAGAATTGCTTGCATAGAGCTAAACGCAACCTGGACTGCCCTCAACTGCCCATGACTTCAGCAAGCTGCCCCTCTGTGCTGCAACCACCGGTCGGTGGTCTGGACTTTTGATCTGTTGCTGCCAAACGTGTATATATATTAAATGGAGTGGTCTGCATGGCTCTGGTAAGGTGGCCTCCTTTGAGCCAGACGTTTAGCCGTTGGTGTCATGCACCAGCATGCACGGGCTGAACCCGGCAGAAACACTGAGCTCGGCAGGCGCATGCAATAGCTGCAGTACATCCCTGGCGGTATTATGCATTGTATAAGCTTTGATGTTCAAATGGTCAGCAAATGGCGAGCGAGGTCGCTTGTGGCACTTCCTAACGCCGTGAAAGCCGCTGGTTCTTAGGTCTGTCTGTTCCTATCCCCAGCTACCACTGGTACCAATTGAAATCCAGTAAGACGTCTTATGGTTACCCTGGGTCGCTGGTGGTTGCCGCTGATGTCATGAAAGGTGTGTCGCAGTCATTCCGTTCATGCTTGCGCTCCGACGGCTGCCCTCATCGTTGTGCGGGACCATATAAGGTGTTTAGGTGTGTAAGATAAGGATAGAGACGTCTAACCATGTCTGTGTCAGCAAACAGTGCGCCGTGGAGCGTGCCCAGTGGGCAGGTAGCCGAAGACAAATGGCCGAGTGAAATCTCCCTGCCATGCGCAACGCGTGCGCGATGTCTGTGCTGCGACGGAATGACGCAGCAAGCAATGCCTGGCATGTGTGACGTGACACAGAATTCAAGTTTCAATTTGTCAAGCCAGTGTCAGGTTCGCACATTCGCTTGCGGTGCAGCCCACCAGAAGTTGGGATGCAGCTTATGCAATGCTTATGCGGTCCCGCCAATACATAAACCCATAACCTTGCACAGGAGTTTACCAACCTATACGCCAACAGTTATATTAATATTGGTACTCACCGCCTGTACAGTGACCTCCTCACACATCGTCGGGCAGCCAGAGGAAACCGTGTGCGCTCCGCAATGTTGTTGTGGGTTGCGTTGCTGCTCCTGGCAAGGGGCAGCGATGGTCACGGCTTCTTATATGTGCCTGAATCTAGGAACATACAGAGCAACCTTTATGACTCCTACGATGTCAAGGAGTACACACCGAACCAGCTGTCCGCAGGCAAGCAGGCGAATGGGTGTTTGCCGTTTGGCCCCTGTTCAATCTCTGTTAGGCATAGCCCTTGAGGTAACTTACTGGCAGTATACCACCTTACGAAGTGCCAGCTGGGTTTTTACTGTTGGAGCGCTGCGATCCACAGGTGGCGTTGCATACGTCGGCGCAAACGGAGCACAGTGGCCGAATGGACGCTGGGGCGTGTGCGGGGACAAGTGGGATGACTCGCCTCAGCGATGGATGCAGCCTCGCACTGTTTCTCGGACCTACACTGATGGCCAAGTGATTGACCTGCACGTCACAATCACCGCCGCGCACAAGGGCCGTTTCGCGTTCAGGATGTGCCCTTCGGTCAACGTGACAGAGGACTGCCTCAACCAGCACTGGCTCACAAGGTTTGTTATGAGCATACATTACCTATAATTCATGTCGTGGTTTGGCCTGCTTGTGTGTGGGGCAGAGCGCACGAAACCCTTCACCTCCCGCCACCTTCGGTCGGTCACTCATCTTGGCGGGACACCAGGGGTTCGTGAATTGCACTTACCACGGCCTTGGTTTGAGGCAGATCAGTATCCAGTCTATCATATTACAGATACCGCCACCACTTTGCTTGCACCGATTGCGATACTTTGCCGGTTGATGACGCAGTGGCGCATGTGTGACATCGTGTCGCTTGCGGCACATGATCCAGCCGTTGCTTATGCCACATACATGTACGGCTACGGCCACAGCCACGATGAAGAAGGACAGAATAGTGCTCAGGTTTCAGCCTGGCTTATTTACCACGCACCCACACGCTTCCCACCACGAATGCCGTTGTGTCAGTTCCTGACGCTTCCATGGCTGCTGCCACCGTGACTGTGCCTTTCTGTGGAAACACACATAAGCAGGGCTGACTCAGCTTTCCCTGGCGACCGGTACTGGTACCTGGACACGTACGGCCTTGATGTCAGCGCCAGCATGTATGGCTACCCCAACGCCTCCTTCACCGGTTCCCCCACCTACGTGCTGCGCTACAAGCTGCCGGCCGGCGTGACGTGCACCCGATGCGTGCTGCAGTGGTGCGTGGGCAGGCTGGTTTGCGTGCATTGGCAAGCCTTGATTGATGCACAACTGTGCTATTGTTCATTAGGCTCCTTGTCAGACTGGAATAGTCATAGCCGCGAAAGCGGCAGCTGTGCTGCACCGAGTTGGGCATGAACGTCCCTTCAGCACACACACTTGCACCAACACACGCTCAGTGCCCTCATGTGCCAGACAGTAAGGCAGACAAGCGAACTGCCTTCCCTGGAAAAAGAGTCCTCAATTTCGGGTGGTGCAACTGCGCGTGTCGTTATGGGACTCCTGGTATATGCATGCATGCATGCGTGCAGGTGGTACCTTACTGGCAACTCATGCCAGCCGCCATGCGATGCTGCTGACCCCGCATCTTGCATGCCCGGCAGCGCAGGCATCTGCGGAGTCTCTCCGTACTACCCCGAGGTACTGCTGCTGTACTGCTGTACTGCAGTGTGTGCCCATGATGTGTACCGTGTTTTGTGTATCTGGCAGCACACACGGTTGCATGACAGGATGCATGCATCGTGCTGTTGGGCGCATGGCTACTTGCAGTACGGTATTGGCAATCTCGCATAATAATTGAGGCGGGAACGTGTCGAGGATGATGTTTTGGGGAGGGCGGAGACTGAGGACCTTGCATGCAGCAGAGGGCAAGGCTAACGGGGCTGACGGGGCCGCTTTTGTGTCCATGCATGCAGGAGTTTTGGAACTGCGCAGACATCACGATCAACCCAGCATCTGGTGGCACACCCTCACCCACACCCTCGCCCTCGCCCTCACCCACACCCTCGCCCACACCCTCGCCCTCGCCCACGCCCACGCCCACCCCTAGCCCCACCCCTAGCCCCACCCCAACACCAGTGTCCACGCTGACACCCACCCCCT
>BDDA01000546.1:2054-30896 GCA_001662385.1 Chlamydomonas asymmetrica
CACCTTCGCCCCTTGCACCCACCTTGGACCTACCACGACCGCCACCACCACCCTCACCCTCACCCTCACCCTCGTTGCCCCCACCCCCACTGCCACCTCGTCCTCCGCCTAAGCCTCGACCGCCACCAAGGCCGCCTCCGCGCCCTGTACCGCCCCGGCCACACCCGCCACCCCTATCATCCACCCGTCCAGACAGCAGCCGCCCTGATCGTGACAGTGCAGGTGGTGGTGGTGTCGTTGACCTGACAGAGGCCAGCTGGCGCAGGAGCGCTGTGCTGGGGCGCAGTGCGGGGGCCAGCAGCTGGAGCGGAGGGTCTGCGCTGCGCCTGGATGTGACCCTGGCTGAGGCTGAGGCTGAGGCTGTCACGCACCCTACACACACTGATGCAAGCAGCGACAGTACGCCAGCGCCATCCTCGCCTCCAGCCACAACGCAGGCCACACCCGCTGCTGCTGCTGCTGCTGCTGCCTCCGTGAGTGAAGCTGCTGCTGCTGGGACCAGCGCCAGCCCTACTGCAGCACCAGCACCAGCACCAGCACCAGGGGATGGCACGATCACGGTCAGCAGCGCAGGCTACCCACTGGATGTGGGTGACGAGGTGGGCTTTGGCGCGTGCGTGACTCTCTCGTGCGGCCTGGACGTGTCAGGGGCGCCGCTCCCCACCAGCGCACAAGCCTTCTGGCAGCAGCACCAACACCAGAGCCAGGACCAGCAGAACGGCGCGGGGCCCACATACACCAATACTCCAGCTGCCGGCAGTGCTGGCAGTGCAGGCAGCTCCAGCAGCGCCCCCATGCTGGCGGGCTGCCCACCCACTGCACCAGCCAAGATCATCACCTTCTGTGATGCCGCGCCGGGTCAGTCAGGCTCACCGCTGTTTGATGCTGCGGGCTATGTGCGCGCGCTGCTGGTGGGTCAGGAGCGCCTGGGGGGGCAGCCGGTCAACATTGCGTGGCGTGTGAGCGTTGAGGTGGTGGAGGTGGTGAGGCTGCTGCTGGAGCAGCAGGCAGCGCAGTGGCCGCCGCCGCCACCACAGGCCTAGCAGCAGCGCCCGCAGCAGCACGGGCCTGCGTGAGGTAGTGAGTCCCGCTGCTGGTAGCACGGAAGTGGATCAGCTCACGGGTGGGCAGCGACGTACGCACAAAAAGTGTGTGTACCCCGCCGCCGGGGTGGGGGGAGGGGCAAGGCCATTTTATTGCCATAGTCACAGCAGCGGGTATAGTCATTTTGCGCTGCTAATTCATTTTTCCCGGCGATAGACAGCACAATGTGGTGCATTGCGGTGCGATGTGGCGCCTACACAGCAGTGTGAGGGCCCAGCGTGTGCCTTCCCGCTACCCTGCTCAACAAGGAACACTGCTGAAGTGTCGATGTATAGCCAAGTGCTGAAGCATTGTACACTGGATGCAGCACCCGCATCGAATACATGCCAAACCACCTTGCTGCCGCCATGCAGCCATATCTAATAGCAGCTTGCCATAGCAACCTGCCTGATCAATACACTTGCAATCTGTCCATGTGCCTAATTAATTGCTTTTCTGCCAGTAAAGAAAAGTGGCAGCTAGGCTGCACATCATCCTGCATACGTCATTGCCACTCACTGTCACTCATTGGTGCTCACCTACTGGCTTCATAGCGTGCAAGGACTCGGCTGCGTACCGCACGAGGTGACAGACTCATCCGCACGGGGCTCCATCCAGTACACGATTCCCACAGGCCACAGCGCGTAGAAGACGCCGAAGGGCGTATGCTATTCGTAATTCGTTACACTGGGCGTGAGGCATGTCGCACAGATCTCAATCCTGCAATCAGGGAACAACCTTGGGACCACTGGTCGACTGTAGCATTATTCTTGCCCCCTGTGGTTTTGGTTGGCTGGCTGGTTGGCCTGACATCAAACTTCAATCAGTATGGGCGCACTGTGTCCTGACAGTACGGGGGGCGAGGAGTGTAAACGCATCGGCCTGCTCGCTCACCGCCGGTGCCTTCGTGCACGGCTTATGATGGCTGATGAAATTGTGGCTGTGGTGGTTGTGGTGGGTAACAGCTGGTCAGCCAGAGTCCTGGCAGTGCATGAAGGTTGCCATATGCCTCACGCATGCCTCAATAGCACACCGCCAGCTAAGCTGTTGTGGACACGTGTAGGGGGGGGCTTCTTTAATGGGACTGCAGCAGCCGTACGGCAGTGCACTGTGCGCTGCGTTGCACTGCCGGGAGCACATGGTGCGCACAGCAGCTGAGGACTTGAGCGCCACAGATCAGTCTGCCTACCTTGTGTGTATGCATGCTTCAGCGCTGGCACAGATCCATACGCATCCATACTTGTGTTTGTAGAAAGACACAGGGTATGGTGAAGCTGATACCCGCACATGTGCGACCTACTCGCTGCACCGACCCGCACCGTGCAGCGGCCGTGTGCGTCACACTTCATGCTGTGGTGGTGGTGGGGGTCTTCACTAGGCTGCTTTGCAGCCAGAAGCTCACTTGCTGAGTACGTTTTGCGCGCCCACAAGTAACTGCACTGGCTGTAGTGCACAATGCAGTGTATGACTAGGGTTGCTGACTGCCTACTGTAATAGGTGGCATGACGCGCTTATTCACGGCTCTCGCGGGGGTTACCACTGCATTCCCGCAGCAGTCATGCCATTGCACAGTGCGACAGGCAAGGGATTACACCTGGCACGTGCAGTCAAGCTAGCACAGTAAGCGATACTGAAGCACAGACAGCAAAGAATGCATGGTACATATACATATGTTATGGTACATCGGTGCGGGGTTAGACTGCAAGTCGTTCAATAGCACGTTGTGTTGATCAAGTGGGACTAGCAAAAGACACACAATGCGGTGGTACAACAGCGCCTGAGGGTGGCTAGCAGCAGTAGGGGTGGAGGCCCAAGGGTGCCCCGGCGTAGTAGTGCGGCCCAACAGGCTGGCCTGCACAGGCAGTAGCGGCCTGCCCCGGTTGACTGATGCACCTTGTATGCATTGCATTGCATATCAGGCTACACAACAAATCTACGCCACGCTCAGCTTGCTAGTGAACGCTGCTCAGCATATGCCTATACATGCACCTGATGGGCGCAACGCAGCGCATGCAATCTGCGCCACGATTGCCCGGGCGTCGTCGCCGCGGCATGGTCGCGCATGCAGGTGATGGCCACAGCAAGCAACGAAGCGTCAGTGCAGCTAAAGAGGAAATGGCGCAGGTAGGAGGGTGACACGGTCTGCATGCCAAATCGACAGGCCCCCACAGCCAGTGCTACCGGTCCACCGCTTCCGCAAGGCTGGGTCGGTGGATCTCACCGGATTGGTAATCAAACTGCTGCTGTTGCTGTGGTACCTGCAAACGGTCTGGCTGTGACAAGCTATGATTCAGACAGTACAAGGGCTCATCCATGTTGCAACACATGCTGCAATGCAGTTTGGGCAGGAGACGCTGCTGCTCAACACGAGCACCTGCACTGCCACCACGATTGCAATCCGTTGGTACTGCTGCTGCTGCAGACCACTGGCACCGAGCACCCATCTCAACATGAACGCACCCTGGCTGTACGCTCACGTTACCTTCATGGGCTGTTGGCAGGCAATGACAACTCGCGCTGGCATCTCCGGGTGCGCAATGGCACTCCGAGGCTGAGGCTGAGGCTCAAGGCCCCTTAGTAGTACAGTGTGGCTGCGGCCCGCCCAGGCCCGGCAACCGCCACAAACGGCATCTGAGCCTCAGGGTCACGACCGCCGGCACCAGCAGCGGCAGGAGGCTGCATGCCCGCAAGCAATGGCTGCTGCTGCTGCTGCTGGTCATGGTGGGAGCCGCCGCCGGCCGCCGCTGCTGCTGCGGTGGCGCGTGTGGCTGCTGACGCCAGGCCCGCCGCCACGACTGCCACGGAGCACACCACCGCCGCCACCCCCCCCACCAGCAGCACCACCGGCAGCGGCAGCGAGGAGGCAGCAGGTGGCACGACGGCTGCATGCACACCGGCATCAGCAGAAGCAGCTGAAGCACTGGCGGCCTGCTGCTGCTGCTGCTGCTCACCCTGCTGCGTGTCCGTCTTGGCCTGCTGTGCACGAGCTACCTCCTGCACCAGCCACTCGCCCTGGTCACCCTGCTCATCCTGGTCCTCCTGATCCTCCTGGTCGTCCTCATCATCCTGGTCATCCTGGTCACGCTGTTGCGGCTGCTGCCCGCCGCTGCCGCCGCGCGTGACGCTCGCCTGGCCGGCCTGCACCTGGCCTTGCTGAGGCTGCTGCTCGCCTCCCTCCTCCTCCTCACCATGCTCACCCTCCTCCTCCTCCCTCTCCTCCTCCTCGTCCTCCTCCTCCTCCCGCTGCTCATCAGCCTCACGCTGCTGCTCGTCATCCTGCTCATCCTGCTCACTGCGCTGGTGCTTGCCCATGGCCTTGGTGAGGTGTGAGTGCAGCTGGCCACCCTCAGCATGGCTGGGTACGTCATCGTCGTCATCCTACGCCCGGGTCACATCACCACCATCACCACCATCGCCGCCGCCACCGCCGCCGTCGCACAGCGTTGCATGGGCATGGGCAGCAGGCCAGCAGCAACCACACATGAAACAGGAGTGAGCCGCTGCACCAGTTGGGGCACCTAGGCTTGGCTGGCGCAAGTTGACCTAGGCAGGCTGCCTGCAGCCGCACGCCCCTAAGAAGGCCCACCACAGGGCTCATGCACCGCCCATAACAAGGCAGAGCTGACGATGACACGTGCACGTGGGCTTGCCATCAGCCTGCACAAGAAAAGAGTTCTGGGTTGGTGGGGCCAATCATGTGCAACAGTGCGCTATTCGGGTGTGCATGTGGTGTGTTGTCGTGCACAGCACCGTGCGGCCAGTGCTCCAACAACCAGGTATGTGCATGCAGGCATGCTGGAGGACAGTTGAGTGGTACACGCGGTCTGCATACTCACATCATCATCCCCAGCATCGTGGTCACGGTCGTCATCATCGTGATCGTCGTCATCGTCCGGCGAGTCATGATCGTGGTCATGGTCATGATCGTGATCGTGATCATGGTCCTTGTCCTTGGAATCATGGTCGTGGTCATGGTCATGATCGTGATCATGGTCGGAATCATGGTCCTGAAGCACGCACAGTGCGGGATCGGAAATGATGACAAATTGTTTACTCGCTTGCGTATGCATATATGCTCCTGCTGCTGATGCGCATGTGCACAACCATCTTTGTTGGCTTGCTGCCTACTGGGTGGCCCTCCCTGCCACCCCCACCCTCCTCGCAGCGTTGACACTCGCAAGCTTTGATGAGCGAAGGGTGGGCACGCACACCCGATCCAGTGAAGCAGCCCCAGAGCTGCATGGCCATAACGCATGCCATGCACACAACCGTAACCGTTCCCGTCAAAAAAAAAAAAGACATGCAAAATTGAGCAGGGGGGCTACACTCATGATGCAATGCTGCAACCATTCAGAGCACTATTTCGTGCTCTTCAATGGCAGAGCATGTGCTTGCCACATCCACACGGCCAGTGAGGGACCAGCAGTGTTGGGCACAAGAGCCTGACCTTGATAGGCTGCTGCACAGCTGCCCCCGCTGCTGCTGCGCCTGCCTTGCCGTCGGCGGACTCCACGCTAGCCTGCGGGCCAGCGTCTTGGGAAACAGGCGGGATCCGGATGGTGGTGGTGCAGTGCGTATCGTAGTTGCTTTGAGCTTTGGCCTGCTGCTCGTCGGTGCAGTCAAAGGCGCGGAAATCCTTGTCGATGCAGAGCCAAACCTGCACACCCCGTCCAACGCAAAAATGTTCCGTCAGTCAGCGTGCAGAAAGCACAAACACACCATAGCGCTCATGCAAGCTTACTTCACACTAAAAGCGGGGAGGCGAAAAAGGCGAGGTGGGCACGTTGCAACTGAGCGGAAAGTGTTTATGTTTGGTATGGACTTAGCATTGCCCGAAACCTCAGCCAAAGTGTCAGCGCCAACAACCACCTTCTAAACCTCGGTGCCACGGCCTGGAAACTTAAGTAGGTGAGTGCCCAGTCCCTTAATACTGCTGCCACTCAGGCAAGCACGTGTCCTTCCCGAGCATGGTTCTAGCTCAGCTCAGGGTACCTCAGAGAGAGCTCCACCGAAGCAGTGCAGCAATGGGGTCACGCCCAGGACGTCCTCTATGGCTGCAACTATGTCGCGCGTGTCATACGTTGCGTCCGTGCTGGGGCGGATACCAGCACTGCGCAGGGCTGCCTGCATTTAACGTAAAGCGCAGTCCACAGTTTATGCCCAAGTAAGAAATAGTATGCGTGAGCAGTTGGCAATTGATACCCTGCCAGGCAGGTCACAAGGCTCTCACCTCCAGGTTATAGCGATAGTGCAGCTTCAGCACGCGCTTAAAGTACGCATGCTCAGTGGGGAGGACGTCCAGCGCACACGAGCCGTGTTTTTCAAATTCATGAGCCCAGAAGGAGTCGTCATCGTTGTTGCCCATGAAGCTGGGCCACTCGCGCTCGAGTTGGGGCAGTAGGTCTTCAATTGCGGACTCATCGAAATGGACCGACTTGTCACAAAACTGCGGGTAACCACCGTCCTTGTAGTTTGGCCACAGACCGTGGATTGTGAAATGGAACCTGCAAAGCCAGCGTCCATTGTACCCGTTGTGTGTTGTTGGTTGGTACAATGTGCAACCCGTGCATTCCCACAGCGCGTGCTCCCACGCCTCACCCCTTGGTCTTCAGGAGAGGGCACGCGTGCTTGCTGCAATAGTTGCCAGGCCACTGCCTGTACAAGTGAAGTATGGCACAAAGGACAGCAGCAGACGCTTAGGCTGCAGTAAGCAGAGCAGCAATGGGTTCCTTGGGTTCCTTGGCTAAAGCGCCTCACCGAACAAGGTAGAAGAAGTCAAAGTCCTTGACGTCTTCCTGGAGAACGGCCCCGCTGGCGACAGCGATGCCCACCATGAGCACCGCCAGGGCGCGACGCAGCATTCGCGACCGATGGAAAACCTGACGCAACTTCAAAACTTTACAATCGCGCAGGTGCCAAGTTGTAAGATGTGCGTCGCCCTGATCAAACCAGTGCGCCAGTATGCACTACTAGGATTCAAAGCGAGTGAGCGCATCTTCAATGTGCTGACCTTGAAACGTGCCTAGTGGTTTCGGGGCCAAACCAAGCATCTATGGAGCTGCGCGAATGAGGCCAATAGGCAGAGTGAGCCACCTGCCCAACGTGCGGTGCTCCTCCCCGTAGACAGATATAGTTTCCAGCAAACAGACCTGGCCTGAACTGCTTGCCGCACAAAAAGCAACGCCAACTGACTTGTTTCGGCACATCCATACATATGCAGCACGAACGCAGCATGGTGCATGGCCTAACTCACTAACGGTAGGTTGTTCAGGCCTCATCTACACAACAAGAGGGTCCTGTAAGCGGCAGTGTGTGCTGTAGTGAGGTGTGCTTGTCTGTTACCTGTGAGTTCCCCGCATGCAGCCTGCCTGCACCTACTTTGCCATCGCCAGTCGGCCAGAAGCGCACACAGTTAGCTACAGTAGCAGCGCTGGTAAGGCAGTGTGCCTGCTGCCTGTGGAGTAGTAGTAGGTGTGAGAGCACCACGACAGCACACCAGCGTCACGCTAAGGCAGCGTACAACGGCCTGGCTGCATGATGCACTGTTACAGCAAACCAGTCGCTCCGGCCAGCCGTGCGTCGGCAGGCAGGCACACACCTGCCCCCACCGCCGCCTGGATGGCTGGTGCGGAGCAGTGAGGTTGAGCGCGCACGCAAGAAGAGTACTTCAGGATGGCCAGGCATGATCACAGCCAGGCACCGTGAAATTGTTATTGACCGTGGCATTGACCGTGAAATTGTTACTGACCGACAGAGCAGCATCAGCTTGGGAATACCAATGGAATGCAAAGATCCTGAACCCATGGGCGCCGGTTTGCTAGTCCATGGCATCAGCATGAAGCTACTATTTCCAGGTCATTGCGTAGAGGGGCGCGACGCGTGTCACTCTGTTACATGCCACGAGCGCTGGTGGGTGGTGCACCAGCGTGGTGAGCCACACCGACCCACATGCAATGCATTCACACACTCTTCTGTCCAGCATATTGAGCTCAACGGCACCAACAGCGCCTTGGCATGCAACTGAGGAATCACCCATATGCAGGGTGGGCCGCCAGCCAGCTAGCGCACTGCAGATTGCAACCAAGATATCTTTGGCATGGTTCACGTGGATGCATCTGCATTGCCGAGGCGATGATTGTGAAAATTGTCCGAAGGTTTTATTCACGCACGCGAGCTGTCCTATGTTGATGTAGGAGGCGGTTGACCTCGGCAACGTGAGCGCAAAATGGCGCTGCGCAAGCAGGCCATAGTAGTCCCTTGCACCGTCCCGCTGTCAGCCACCAGCGCTGTTGATGCGCCTGGCCAGCACTGCGGTGGCATCTCACACCAGCTGGTCGACTCTGTGTGACATTCTCACCAAGCCAGCAGGTGAGGACGCACCAGGGGCGTGTGTGTGTGCCTAGGCCTCCGCCTGCTGGGCGCCATCAACACCACCAGCGCCAGATGCGCCCACCAGCTCCACAGTGTCCTGCTGCTGGTGCGCTGCGGCGCTGGGTGAGGTGGGTGGGATGATGATGGTGCGCCTGCAGGACTGGCCGTCGTTGCTGGCCATGCGTGCCTGGGCGTGCGCGACCTGCGCCTCAGAGCAGTCGATGGCGTTGAGGCTCTTGTCAATGCACATCCACACCTGCAAGCATCCGTACACACGTTATTGTCAAGCATTACAGATGGTGGATGATGTGTTGTTGGCCTTGACATCCTGCCTATGACCTGCGCAGGTAGCAGGCAGGCAATGAGTGGGTGGATGGTGGTGACCATGACATGCACAGGACGCGGTGGGAGCCGGTACCGATGCTCGTGAATTCATAATGGACGCACGCGGGTGTGCATGCAGCTGCAAGGTTGAGGGAGTCTGCACGGAACAAGTGTAGGGTTCACAGCGCAAGGTCCAGCAGGCCTGGCCGGGTCCGCGTGGCGGGGGGGGGGGGAGGCTGGCCGTTGAAGTAGCGGTAGGCACGCAGGAGGTGGGTCCAACACATACCTACTAGGCAGCATGCACTGGTGAAGAAACATGTGTGAAGCGCTACCCGCATCTATACAGTATTGGTGATACACTGCTGTGCTGCACACTGCAGGCAGGCTAGCCGCCCTGTACTCCGCCCTGCAATGCGCATTGAAGGCTGCCGTGTACATACGTGTAGCCACGTTTCACGGCATGGGGTGCTCCAACTGCCCCTGATGGCGAGCCACATGGGCTGCATGTGGGCGTGTGTGTGGGTGCTTCACAGTGTAGGAGGGAGGGGGCCCCCTTCACATACCGACACGCATGCACCGCATGCATGTGCAGCAGCAGGGGGAGGATGTGTGGAACCATGCATCCTCCAAGCTGGGCAGAGGGTGGCATGCAGGTTCGACCAGCAGTGAGGTTGCAACATCAGGCAGGACAGGCCGAGAGGCACCCCTGCCATGCCTGTCCCGGCCCTGGGTGCTTACATGGTGAGCGACGCAGCTGCCTGCTGACCCGCCCCAGTGTGAAATCATGTACTAGGGCTGCTCTGGTGCCTCATCAGCTACTGACCTCCTTGAGTTGGCCGTTGCCCTTGCAGTGCAGCAGCGGCGTCACGCCCAGCACCTCCGCGAAGGCGTCCGCCACGTCAGCGGTGGAGTAGGCCTTCTGGCTGGGCCGGATGCCGGCGGCGCGCAGGGCGTCCTGCAGGTGTCACAAGTGTTGAGCACAGCACGGATGGTTGCAGCACAGCAAAGGCACACCCACACGATCAGGCAGAGTCCAGAGGGGTGTCACACTAGCTCTTTGTAGTAGCATCAGGGGGGCCACACCAGTTGGGTGCACCAGCTTGCAGTGTGTGCATGCCAAGGCAGGAGGGAGGCATGGGCAGCTGAGGGCCGGTGGAGGCATGGGTGGACGCCTGCCTGCCTGCCTGCCTGCAGTGGCTGCTCAGTGCCCCCCCTCCCCCTCCAGCCAGCCCATGCAGGCTCCCCCCGGCTCCCTCACCTCCAGGTTGTAGCGGTAGTGCAGGTCCAGCACGCCCCGGAAGTACTTGGCCTCGTCAGCAAACACGCTCAGGGCGCAGGTGCCATGTTTTTCAAACTCGTGTTTCCAGAAGCAGGTGTTGTCGTTGTTGAAGTATGTCGGCCACTCCTGCTGCAGCTCAGGCAGCAGCGCCTGGACAGCGCCCTCGTCAAAGTCGAGCTGGTCCACGCAGCAGCACGGGTAGCTGCCGTCGTTGTAGTTGGGCCACAGGCCGTGGATTGTGAAGTGAAACCTGCAGCAGGTGTGGGAGGGGCAGTTAGCACATGTGAGGGTCTGCTTGCATGCAACTCCAGCTTAAGATCCCTGCTTCCTGTTGCCAACACCGAAACACGTGGCGGTTGGCCATGCATGCGCTCATTGGGAGCGTGACCACTAAGTCAGCATTCACGTTGCCGTTTGCAGTGTACTTACGCCTTGCGCTACCCTCCCTAGGACAAGCAGGTCCCGCAGCCTGCATGCACTGGTGCTTGCTTGGGACCTGCGGGTGGCCCGAGGTGGCAGCCCTTGCCATGACGACGTGCGTACAGGACTACTGCCAGGCATCTGACAGGCATGCCCATACACGTACGCAACCACTATAGGCACCATGCAGTTACTTGCCCTTGTCAGCATGCCACCTATCCAATGTTTAGACACGTACGCAACCTAGCGACAGACAGGGTGCATGCTATGCAGTACCAGTTAAGCGCATTGGTCCACTTGAACGGGACAGCTGCACGCAGTGTTGCATTGCGCACTTCATGCTGGAACTTTTGGGCCCCAACTTTACACGGCCTGTTCATCCGCGCCCTCTCACCCCTCTGTCCCCACTGTCCCTTGTGAGGACCGACGGACCTTGTGTTCAAATTGAGCATGCGCAGTTTAGGTGCAGCCACTGATCTGCCACTGACCCATGCCGCCCGCCCACCAGCAACTACACGCCACATGGCTCACTTTACCCGGAGTCCCTCGCTACAGGTGTCAAACAACACTGAGGAGGCCAGGCCTGGCTGGGACCATGAGGAGGCCCGCAGCGCGGGGAGCAACAGGTGAACACGTGTTGCGAACAGGCCGCCTGCACACAATATATAAATGTGGCTGTGAAAATCCACAGGTGTCACCAGGCAGGCATACGCTTGCCGCAGCACTGCTCACCCTCTGTCCTCCACGAGGGGGCAGGAACCCTGCTTGGCACAAAAAGTGCCGGGCCATTCGCTGCGACCGTGCCAAATCCAGAGGAGGGCACAGGGGAAATTAAGTGCACCACCAGAAACAGCTGGGTTTGTCACACAATGAACTGCAGATCATAGCAGAGAGGCCCTGCCTGGATTACACAGCACAGTGCACCTTTCAGGCATGCCATGGCAACATGCAACTGGAACTGGGAGCCAAGGTGCACTGGGCTTGCCAGAGCCTCTCACCGAACGAAGTAGAAGAAATCCACGTTATCATCGCCCCTGGTCTCAGCACAGTGGTCTTTGGCGCGCGCAGGGCAAGCCGCGGGGCCGCAGTCCTGGCCAAGGGCCACAAGGGCCATGCCTAGGAGGAGCAAAACACGGAACATGTTTTCTGTCGCCTGTCTTAGTGTTGAGCTATGACTGTTGCGCTGCCGCAAAGATAGACGGCGCAGCGCGTTTTATGCCTTTGGCATTGGGTCAGACCAACCGCCAGGAGGACAAGTTGAAGGTCCTGCTTCCAAATGTCAGTCCCACATTCGCCGATTCCACGCGAATGTGCTTTCTCACCTTGCAGTTTGGCAAAAACTGATCGTATGCAAGGTGAGAAAGCACATTCCTACATACATATCAAACGGCTGATATTGCCTTGCTGGTTGAGGCTGGGTTGAAGGGGGCAACCAGACATTCGCGAGACATTGGCAAGGTTGCCAAGTGGGCTCATCATGCACTGTTTGGGTTATGCCTGATATGGTGCTTAGAGAGAGTTTGTTTGCTGGCGATGTTGTTGAGGTGGGGCCTGCACTCTGGCCACAGCACAGGTTCCATGGCAGGAGCGTACTGATAGTGAACGCTCCCCCACACCGCAAGAAACTACAAGGGCTTAACACAGACAATGATTACAATGATTACATGAGACGTTACGTCTTCGGCACTAACTAGGCGTAAGTGCAGCACGCCTCGGCTGTGCCGCGTTGTCCGACAACACACTAAACAAATGAATGAGCGACTTTGAGGTGAGAACACATACAATCAGAATGTAACAAGGACTGCCTCTGCACGGCACACCCTCACAGCCTGGTTGATGAGCCAAGAATTGGAGCTGAGGCTAAGTGTAGCCAAGACCCGTGTACCAGACGCATCGTGCAGTGGTGAGCCGTTGGGAGCCAGCTGGGCAGCAGCACAGATTGCTGCCCCTGGCTGGACATTAGGTGTAAAGGCCTGCGTCCTGGCCCCTATCCGCATGTGCAAACAGCGGATGATAACCTCACCACACTCCACTGCTCTCTGTGTCGGTGCAATCAAACCAGTACCTCATGAGGGCACCAGGTGGCACTGTGGGGCGAAACGCTCCAGGGTTCTGCTACTGCTGCTGCTGGATGGCTCTGCCGTCTGCAGCTTGCAGCCTGTTTTAGTAGTGTGATAGTGATGGCCCCACATCGCTCTCAGTTGCAAGGTCCGCATTCAGCTGCACATCGACCCCCAGGCATGCGCGTTATGCCCCGTAAATGCTCTCTTCCTTTACCATTTCCGATGCTGGACACGAAGTTCTTCATGAACCCTCAGGAAGGTGCTTAGGCCCGCACGACAGCCAGAAGCCCAGTGCGAGAGGGGCCGCGCGTTGCAGCAGGTGGGACTGTTACTCGCTGCACTGTTAGTCGCTCTGAAACTATGAAAGCTGAAACGTGCCTAAAATTACACAGGTGTCCCCAATACACACCATGTCTCGTGAGCATGTGCTTGCCATGCAGTGCTGTATGGGCTGACAACTGCTGCTGGTGCCACACGGCGCCAATCCTGCACTACGCTCACGTACACCCAGAACGATATGGCACGCGTATGATACAAATATCCCTTCATACGTCCTGTCAGCCTGGATGATCCGTTACAGGACGGTACACAAGGCACGCTGGTCAGTGTGGTTGATCGGCCACAAAAGTGCAGCCAGCAGCATCGGGAGCTGGAGGTATCAGTGGCTGGGGAGCAGGGGGACATGAATGGACATCAGCTTCTGAAGAGAGCAAAGTGATAGAAGGCAGCAATCCGTCTGAGGGGGCAGAAACTGGGCAGCGTGCAATGTGCGGCCAGGCTTGAGCGCATACAACACGTGTCCTTGAGGTTCCTAGCACAGCGTGCTGCTCGTTCGTGCCATGCCTTAGGAGGTAACAAGCTCAGCTCACCGCTAAGGCCTGCCAGGCGCAGGCCTGCTGTTCTGCACGGCGCTCACTTACGCTACCAACAGTCAAAACTACAAGTGTCACCTAACACCTTGTTCGCAGGTGCAGTGCCATAGCAGGAGTCTAATCCCTGACGTTCATTCATAGAATGTGTCAAAACTGCGGGCTGGAAGGGTGAGGACTGAGGTAAAAAACCCTGTGCCCTGGCTTGATTGAACCCATCACATGAATGGTCCGGTCCGGTCCAAAGGCGTCGGTAGGCAGCAATGCATGGTAGGTCAAGAGCACGGGGTGGCAGGCACCCAGCGCTCGCTATGCACATGGCTGGGGAAACGCGCATGCCGCCAAGCATATGGTCGAGAGGAAGGGCGGAGCACACATCGCAGCACGCATATGGTTGGGGATATGAGGATGCCGACCACAGCAGGAGCTGCAGGCAGCGATCCGGGGTTACCATACAGCGTGCGCACATTGTCTAAGCGACGGCTGCAAGAGGCCGTGGTTGTCACAAGCTACATACGTCAGGCGCAAATGTCAATTCGCCAGCCGCGGGTCAGTCCTGCTGTAGGCGGCCGGCTAGCTTGGCATGCAGGCCGCTTTACTCCATGTTAAAGACCTGCTTGAACACGTCGCGGACCTTGTCGCCGCTGTCAATGTCGGCCAGGGGGTCCTTTCTCAAGCGGTGCCTCAGGCACAGCGGGATGACGCGGTAGATGTCCTCGGGGGTCACCTCGGTGCGGCCCTCGAATGCGGCCAGCGCCTTGGCGGCGCGGTTCGTCACAATGTCACCGCGGATGCCATCCACGTTGAGCTCGCTGCACACCTGCGAGTACATGAGGCGCAGAAGGTGCCCTGGCCCTCAGCAGCGCAATCATGAAAGTACTGGAAGGGGCTTTGTCCTACGCCCAGCAGTGCACGCGTCTGCATCAGCTGCGCCCGCTGCTTGCTGCGTAAGACTGACGAGCCACAGTTGTGGCAAGTCGGTGTGAAACTTCTGTTTATACCAATCGCGAACCGCGCACATTTGCATGTATGCATACACACCTGCACAAGTGCAGCATCACCCCATGTGCAAGCACTGCAAGCGCACTTGTGCGTGCAGCGCACGCACCTGCGAGATCTTGACGCGGTAGTCGTAGGTGATCTCAATGCCCTTGAGGCGCTTGCGCGCCTCCACGATGCGCGTGGTGAGCGCGTTCTGCGCGGCGGAGTACCCCGCCTGGAAGGCCGGGGGGTTCTCGTCGAACGTGCTACGCTCGCTCACAATCTTGACGCGCAGCTCGGGCTCGCGCACAGTGCCGATCTGCGCGTGCATGCCAAAGCGATCCAGCAGCTGCGGGCGCAGCTCACCCTCCTCAGGGTTTCCTGCAGCAGGCACACCATGGCAGGCAGACGGCAATGTGAGGGAGGGCAGGGACGCACGACGTAGGGGGTGGTGATGGTACATGACAGCGCCAAGAATGCCACGCATGATGCGTTGAGCGCTCCAGAGGCGAGGCGTGCACATCCGCTGTCCCCATTGTTAGACTCGCTCCCCATCTTCGGATTCGTTAGGCCAAACAGCGCAGCAGGTTTCATCCGAGCAGCCCTCCGCCCTCGAGACACGACAGGTCACACCCCAGCCCCCTGGACTAATCCATCTTGGACGACCAGCTAGTTGAATGCAGCGCCGTGCGCAATAATTGTGCACATCATGCAACATGCAACAGCGCCGTCCTGGAGTTGGCCAGTGTTTGACATCCTCCCTGCCATACCAGCCGCCCTAGCTGCATGCCGCGCTGGGCCGCACCGTGACCCCAGCGCGTGGTGCTGGGGGCGCCTCAGCGCCTGAGCGCCTGCCTGCCACTCACCGGATCCGACCAGGATGAAGCGTGCGGGGTGGCTGATGGAGATGCCCTCGCGCTCCACCGTGTTCCAGCCGCTGGCGGCAGAGTCCAGCAGCACGTCCACCAGGTGGTCGTCCAGCAGGTTGACCTCGTCCACGTACAGGATGCCGCGGTTGGCCTTGGCCAGCAGGCCCGGCTCAAACGCCTTGACGCCTGCGCACACGCACGCAATGCCAGGAGCGGGCACGCGATGCACAGTCGGCAACACGTGCGCAGAACACCGAGCGTGTCATGCAGCCTGTCTACAGACTGTCTACATTGCCGGTGTCAAAGCGTATTTGCCACAAAGCCATCCAGGGGGCCAGCATTGCTAGCAGGGCTACACTGTGTTTCACGTATGGCACACAGCATCCATGTTGCGTATATGACCTCACACTCAATGGCCATGCTGCATCAGCTTTGCGCATGGCCCTGCATACTCTACATGGCCCTTGTGTTC
The DNA here is from genome assembly GCA_001662385.1 of Chlamydomonas asymmetrica. Taxonomy (NCBI): domain Eukaryota; kingdom Viridiplantae; phylum Chlorophyta; class Chlorophyceae; order Chlamydomonadales; family Chlamydomonadaceae; genus Chlamydomonas; species Chlamydomonas asymmetrica. Next base: position 17,786 of record BDDA01000546.1, read on the forward strand.
TGGCTGCATGCACCCGAGAGTACTTCAGTGCTCTTGAGCTTGCATGCAACATCCAGCACCCACACCCTGAATGCTCCCATCATGAACATAACATCTCCACACTGTCGTCCTGCCTTTGCCTGGTGCAAAATCAATGCTGTTGCCGACCCTCGCTCACCCTCTGTCAATGCCTTCTCAATGTCGATCGTGCCGCACACGCGGTCCTCCGTGGCACCCAGCGGCAGGTCCACCATGGGGATCTTCTTGGTTCCCACGGGCAGCTGCTCACCCTTCTTCAGGCGGTTACGCACCTCCTCAGACATCAGCTCAGCATCGTCAGGGTCGGAGTTGAACGCGTCACCCGCAACCACCTGCAGCAGCACCGGCAGCAGAGGTGGCAGGCACCGACTGTGTGGGGCACTGCTGCTGGGAGATCGTCTAAAGCGGTGTGAGCCTCGACCATGGTCCAGTCACAAAGCTTACACGGCAAAGCCAAGCTTGCATGCACAGCACGTCGTGCGCAGCCTGACAAATGCTACTGAGTCAACAGTGTTTTGCATACGCGGCGCTCCAAAACCGCAGTAACCCCTAACCATGCGTAGCCCGCACTGCACTGAGTGTACACCTTCACACACCTTCATCTCAGGCAGCAGGTCAGCCAGGGCGCGGATTGTTGTGGACTTGCCAGTGCCACGGTCACCCATGATCATGACACCACCAATTTTGGGGTCAATCACGTTGAGGATGAGGGCAAGCTTCATCTCATCCTGGCCGACAATCGCAGTGAAGGGGAAGATGGGCCTCGCCTGGCCTACGGGACATAGAAGCAAAGTGTGCAAGAGGGATAAGCAGGGCGGTGCTGGCAGCCACAGATTGCGATGATATGAGACCAACCAAAAAACGCACACGCGTTGCACGACGATCGCAAACCACAAACTTGCGCAAACGAAATCTGACAGTCACGCGTATGAAGTGAGCTATCAACTCACCAATCTCCTTCTCCTTGGCAACTGGTGCCTCAGCAGTGGCAACCGCCCGCACTGCACAAAAGCATGGGCACACAAGGATTGCGTCTAGAACATACACACATACACGCAGCCCTGGACTATTGGGCTATACGTGAAACAACACCTTTCTGATATAAAGTACAAGCACAACACAGAGTGTGGTGGCAACCCCAACAAAGACAGGTACGACGCTGCGTTTACTCTGGAAACACCCGCACGCGCAAAACAGGGAACAAGCCAACATCCACAAACTCACCAGCAGTGCTGTTGCGCTGCTGCACCAGGGCGGAGCTTGCCTGTGAATACCAAAACAGCAGCAGGTTGCTTTAGACACCGCCAGAACCCCGAGATGTATTAAGGGTGCCAAGGCAGACAAGCCATTTGGCGCACTGCTTGACCGCACCCGGCACGGCACAAGCAAGCTGGGACGATGTGCGTGTCAGTGCGTCTGTGCAACGTCTGCAGCGCACCTGAAACGGCACGATGCGCAAAGCCAGCGAGGGCTTGGGCACAAGGCTTGCAGCCACACCGTTTGAGGAACGGGCCGACGTGCGGGCGCTGGCCTGTTGGGCGCTGCGAGTTGCGTGGAGGGCAGCCATCGTAAGCGACCTTGCTTGTGTGTTGTTGGGGTCAAAAGATCCAGAGCGCGGGCAACACAACTCGGTAGATCCAGGTTGCCTGGGTGAAAATCAAAATAGGAGGGGCTCACCTCTGATGTGCAGTACAAACATGCATTTTTCGCGGCCCTTGTTGGGGTGATTCATCTTCGCTCTTTGTCGCGTCGTAACACCAGCCCCACACGCCTTCTATTGCTTACTCGACAGCTGCCTGTGTGTGCGTCAGTGACTGGGGGTTAGGTGCTGAATCAAGTCCCCTGAATCAAATACCAACAATGCCTGCCCTTGCTCCCTTCGCTGCAAACAGCAGCAGCAGCATCGGCAGCAGCACTTACAGCAGCAGCCACCCACGCTGCCCACCAGCCAGCACCAGTGCGCTTGCAATCCGTGCCAGGCCGTCACTCCATCGCCGTGTGCTTGCGCTGCACGCGTCTGCCGCTGACAACTGCCGCGACAAAGTCTCCACCCCCAAAGCGCCCACACAGAGCAAGGGCGTTGTCTACAAGCTGACCTTTATGGGTGCGGGCGGTGAGAGCATGGAGATTGATTGCAAAGACAACCAGTACATTCTCAACGCAGCAGACGAAGTCGGGCTCGACTTGCCTGCCACGTGCCGAGGAGGCATTTGTGGTGCTTGTGTAGCTCGCATCGCCAAGGGTTCAGTGGACATGAGCGACATTGACGACCTCAGCTTTACGCTGAGCGAAGAAGAGCAGGCCAAGGGCATGGCGCTGCTATGCATGTCGCGCGCATGCAGCGACCTGACCATCGAGACACAATCGGACTGGGGCTATGGCTTGGGCCTTGCAGAGTGGAAGGGTGCAACTGGCAGGTTCAGCGCTGCGCCTGACCCGCTCATGGGCGACAAGTGGAACGACCTGACCAAGGTCAGCTCCAGCTGAGCGCCTGGACGACATGTTTGGGCCAGGGTTAATATCTCTTGTGGACATCCAGTCCTTGAAGCGCGTGCTTGCCATGTCCAGGCTTATCGTGGTTTTTTCATGCCATTGCCATATATGCACATGCACCTGCAAGAACAGCCAGCGCCCTTGGGCATTCAAGCGTTTGTAGTTTGTACCATATCTCCCGACGACTATTTTAATGACAACACATACACACAACCTGCCAAGTGCAGTATGCTTGCATCTGGAACCATGTGCTCGGTCAATGCACACAGCTGAGTTTCAGAGCTCACAAACTGCAATAAACTGCAAAGGTGAGGACACGTTGTTTCCAATGCTACCGCCTTCAGCACACCATGCTGGGCCTACTGCTGATAGGTATGATCCGGACAAACTACTTGGTTTGAGGCCTTGATGCAAGCATGCAAATACGCGTGATTTTCGCGCGCGCACACATGCATGTTGATCCGCAATTCCCAAACCTGCAACATGCATGCGCTTTGCAGCCACGCGAGGATTCAACACGGTGGGCGGAATGCGCTCATGTGACCTTGCTGTAACACGTGTCGTGCGTATGAATACACCCGCCCAGAGTACTCGTCCTAATCAGGTGTTCTTCAGTAGCTTGCGGAAACGGACCTTTGCCTACCAACAACGTGTGAGGATGCAAGCGATGTTGGCACGCTGGCATGCTGCACGTGAGCACAGCCTGGTGGGGTGGACGGTAGTGCAGGCAGTAGGTAGGTGCGTGGTGGAGCGTCATGTGATGGGGCTCCTGTGGCTGGGTGCAGCAGCAGCAGCAGCAACAGCGACATGCCACAACAGATCCTGCATGCATCCCAGCATGCGCAGGCTGGCAGGGATGAGCAGTGAAGCTCAACAGGCGCGTGCCCGGACAGGCGCGCGGCGGCAGGGGCAGCCTGGCCGCCCAGGTGGGCGTCACTCAGCCGGCTGAGCTGTGGAGTGGACAAGGATGGGCCACGGCGGGGGCGTGACAGGTGCAAATCATGATTGATCGGCTTGCCATTACTTGCCCAATCAGGCCCTCCACTGGGACAGTGGTAATGAAGTCACATGGGGGTGGATGGTCCTGCGAGCGTGTGTGATGTGCCCAGGCATACTTGCAGGCCATCGTAAAACGTGCTGCAACGCCAGGGGGGGAAGTGGGGGCGTGGAGATCGCGCAAGCAAGTGGCGCGGGGGCGGTATTGCGAACGCACCAGCTGCAGTGCGGGGGCAGGACAGGTGAAAAGGATATGTTGCAAGTTGCACACCGCTGCGTGACAAATGGGGCAAGCGGCTCATGAAAAGGCAGATGGGCAATCCTGCCAGTGTCAACAGGGAGGAGCGGAGAACAGCAGCCGCGAGCTGCGCTAGCAACTACTGTTTACGGGCGAGTGCACTTGAGTAATGTATTATCACTACCATGGCAGGATTGGTCTGTCAGAAGCTACGTTGCACAACCATGTGTATGAAGCCATGCGCCGCTGGGGACATTCAGGAGACGCCAGATCAGAGACCAAATACAACAAAGACTAGAAGTGCACAGTAGCAAAGGGCCGACTTTACCACCGAAACGTCAATGGGATGAAAATGTGCGATGACTGAGGCCAAGGTGCAGAGGCAGATCCAGCGCCCTCACCCCCACCCGCGGCGGCGGCTGCAGGTGCAGCACCCGCACCCGCAGCGCGGGGCTGCGGCACTGGCCCTCCCACGTGGGATGCATGGCCGAATTGCGCATTGGCCGGCAACCCCGGTGGGAGTTTGTGCCACTCCGGTGTGGGTTCCCCCCCGTAGTAATATTGTGTCTTTGGGTCGTAGTACCACCTGCATGTGGAAGGAGGGTGAGAGCAGCAGCAACAACATGTGCGCCTTAACAAGTGAAGGCCACCGTGACCAGGATTGCTCACACATTCCAGTATGCGCAAATGCACAGCAACAACGTTGATGCATAGACACTGCAAATGCGGCCAGGCCGCATGCATGCAGCATATTGGCCTGAACCATACATTACTGTTTTGTTGGATGGATTGGCAAGTGCATAGTTCTGTGAGGCCGCTTTGCGTCACTTTGCTCGTTGGGCTGTTTGCTCCGGGCTGGTGAGCGAGCAGACTGGCCGCCTGGTGAATTGCGCAGTCCCAATAAGACATAGCATCGCATGCACTGTGGCATGCACTATGTTATCACGGCCCGCCAAGCTCAGCATGCATGGACAGGGCTGCTTGGCTGCAGTGGTCACTGGTCAGCAATGTGGCAGGATTGGAGCGTGCATGCTGCCAGCTGCAAGCTGCAGACCTCACGAGTCATGACCTGCCTGAACTTGTCGTTGTAGTAGTAGTTGCTGTCCGGCTCCCAGGTCCAGCGCCCAGACGCCTCCTCAGCAGCCTTCTTGTCCTGTTTGGGTACACAAACCACGCCGTTAAAACAGTGCAAACAGGCAAGCGGCCGCCCACTGTGCACCATGGTGAAAGTGCACGGAGAGGCATTCCAGCATGTGTGCACATAGACCGTGCACGCTTGGGCTCTACCGACAGGCCATGTGCACAAGTGCGATGCCAGTGTTGGGGAGTCTGCACATACATACCAAACGTGTCTGAGTCGAACAAGGTGCGTGGGCGAGCGCGTGGGCGAGGAACGGGCCGACGTGCGGGCGCTGGCCTGTTGGGCGCTGCGAGTTGGGTGGAGGGCAGCCATCGTAAGCGACCTTGCTTGTGTGTTGTTGGGGTCAAAAGATCCAGAGCGCGGGCAACACAACTCGGTAGATCCAGGTTGCCTGGGTGAAAATCAAAATAGGAGGGGCTCACCTCTGATGTGCAGTACCAACATGCATTTTTCGCGGCCCTTTTGGGGTGATTCATCTTCGCTCTTGGTCGCGTCGCAACACCAGCCCCACACGCCTTCTATTGCTTACTCGACGGCTGGCTGTGTGTGCGTCAGTGACTGGGGGTTAGGTGCTGAATCAAGTCCGCTGAATCAAATACCAACAATGCCTGCCCTTGCTCCCTTCACTGCAAACAGCAGCAGCAGCATCGGCAGCAGCACTTACAGCAGCAGCCACCCACGCTGCCCACCAGCCAGCACCAGTGCGCTTGCAATCCGTGCCAGGCCGTCACTCCATCGCCGTGTGCTTGCGCCGCACGCATCTGCCGCTGACAACTGCCGAGACAAAGTCTCCACCCCCACAGCGCCCACACAGAGCAAGGGCGTTGTCTACAAGCTGACCTTTATGGGTGCGGGCGGTGAGAGCATGGAGATTGCAGTATGCTTGCATTTGGAACCATGTGCTCGGTCAATGCACACAGCTGAGTTTCAGAGCTCACAAACTGCAATAAACCGCAAAGGTGAGGACAAGTTGTTTCCAATGCTACCGCCTTCAGCACACTATCCTACTACTGCCGATAGGCATGATCCGGACAAACTACTTGGCATTGCCTGAGCTTGAGGCCTTGATGCAAGCACGCAAATACGCGCGCGCATGCATGTTAATTCGCGATTTCCAACATGCATGCGCTTTGCAGCCGCGCAAGCATTCAACACGGTGGGCGGAATGCGCTCATGTGACCTTGCTGTAACACATGTCGTGCGTATGAATGCACCTCCTGCCCAGAGTGCTCGTCCTAATCAGGCGTTCCTCAGTAGCTTGCGGAAACGGACCTTTGCCTACCAACAACGTGTGAGGATGCAAGCGATGTTGGCACGCTGGCATGCTGCACGTGAACACAGCCTGGTGGGGTGACCGGTAGTGCAGGCAGTAGGTAGGTGCGTGGTGGAGCGTCATGTGATGGGGCTCCTGTGGCTGGGTGCAGCAGCAGCAGCAGCAACAGCGACATGCCACAACAGATCCTGCATGCATCCCAGCATGCGCAGGCTGGCAGGGATGAGCAGTGAAGCTCAACAGGCGCGTGCCCGGACAGGCGCGCGGCGGCAGGGGTAGCCTGGCCGCCCAGGTGGGCGTCACTCAGCTGGCTGAGCTGTGGAGTGGACAAGGATGGGCCACGGCGGGGGCGTGACAGGTGCAAATCATGATTGATCGGCTTGCCATTACTCGCCCAATCAGGCCCTCCACTGGGACAGTGGTCATGAAGCCACATGGGGTGGATGGTCCTGCGAGCGTGTGTGATGTGCCCAGGCATACTTGCAGGCCATCGTAAAACGTGCTGCAACGCCAGGGGGGGGAAGTGGGGGCGTGGAGATCGCGCAAGCAAGTGGCGCGGGGGCGGTATTGCGAACGCACCAGCTGCAGTGCGGGGGCAGGACAGGTGAAAAGGACATGTTGCAAGTCGCATACCGCGGCGTGACAAATGGGGCAAGCGGCTCATGAAAAGGCAGATGGGCAATCCTGCCAGTGTCAACAGGGAGGAGCGGAGAACAGCAGCCGCGAGCTTGCGCTGGCAACTACTGTTTACGGGCGAGTGCACTTGAGTAATGTATTATCACTACCATGGCAGGATTGGTATGTCAGAAGCTACGTTGCACAACCATGCGTATGAAGCCATGCGCCGCTGGGGACATTCAGGAGACGCCAGATCAGAGACCAATTGCAACCACGACTAGAAGTGTACAGCAGCAAAAGCCGACTTTACCACCGAAACGTCAATGGGATGAAAGTGTGCGATGAGCGACTGTGCTCGGGGCACCTTGATGCTGTGAGAGCAGCTATCAGGCCAGCACCCCAAGTGCAAATCGTGTGATCCATCAGTAGGAAGCGTGTCAAAGGCCCTGCCAGGCGAGACAAAACATGTGCTGCGCATGGGCGGCAGGGGTGAGCGGGCAGGCAAGGCGGGAGCCGCTCAACCATGCAGTGCACACAGCTTGGGCCAGGGTGAGCATGCCACGGTCAGGCCAGGTCAGAGGGTAAAGGATTCACGCCATGCCCATGCGCTCATATGTACCCGAACTGCGCCGCGGTGCGTGACGCTACGCGCGCCTTGGCGGCCTCGCGGCGCGCCAGCGCTGCCGCCTCCTCAGGGTCAACCGCCTTGCCCCCGCCCTTGCCCCCGCCCTTGCCAGCGCCGGCACCACCTGCATCCTGCCGCTTGCGTTTGTCGCCTGCTGACGTTCCTTCCGGCCCTGACGATGCTGGCGCCAGCACCATACCTGAGCGCGCGAGAACAACATCATGCGGTGACACGTCAGAAAGCGTGCGGTGCGGAAACAGACAGCACAGGAAGGGCCGTGTGGAACCAGCCAGGGCTCAGCCTATTGTGGCACCCTTTTGCGTAGCACGAGCATCAACACCAGGACTGCCCCACAAGGCAGTCACGTTTGTTTGGCGAGTGCAGTACGAGACCTCACCGAACCGCCCTGGTACCCCAAGCTCAGCCCAGCTCAGCCCAGCACAGCCCAGGCCCTGCGCTTGTCAGCCCTGCGCACGCACCTGCCCCAAGCGCGCCGCCAACCTTCCCAGTGGACGGTGCCTGGTAGCCACCCACGTTCATGAGTGGGTGCTTGGGCACCTCAATCACGCGTTTCACCACCGCTGTAGGTGCAGCGCTTGCACCAGGCCCAGGCCCAGGTGCAGAGGCTGATCCAGAGCCCTCACCCCCACCCGCGGCGGCGGCTGCAGGTGCAGCACCCGCACCCGCAGCGCGGGGCTGCGGCACTGGCCCTCCCACGTGGGATGCATGGCCGAATTGCGCATTGGCCGGCAACCCCGGTGGGAGTTTGTGCCACTCCGGTGTGGGTTCCCCCCCGTAGTAATATTGTGTCTTTGGGTCGTAGTACCACCTGTGTGTGGAAAAAGAGGGTGCGAGCAGCAGCAACAACATGTGCGCCTTAACAAGTGAAGGCCACTGCGGCCTGGATTGCGCACACTTTCAGGTACGCGCAAATGCACAGCAACAACGTTGATGCATAGACACTGCAAATGCGGCCAGGCCGCATGCGTGCAGCATATTGGCCTGAACCATACATTACTGCTTTGTTGGATGGATTGACGAATGCATAGTTCTGTGAGGCCGCTTTGCGTCACTTTGCTCGTTGGGCTGTTTGCTCCGGGCTGGTGAGCGAGCAGACTGGCCGCCTGGTGAATTGCCCAGTCCCGATAAGACATAGCATAGCATGCACTGTGGCATGCACTCTGCGATCACGGCCCGCCAGGCTCATGACGCATGGGCAAGGCTGCTTCGCTGCAGTGGTCACTGGTCAGCAATGTGGCAGGGTTGGTGCGTGCATGTGCCAGCTGCAAGCTGCGGACCTCACGAGTCATGACCTGCCTGAACTTGTCGTTGTAGTAGTAGTTGCTGTCCGGCTCCCAGGTCCAGCGCCCAGACGCCTCCTCAGCAGCCTTCTTGTCCTGTTTAGGTACACAATCCACACAGTTAAACAGTGCAAACAGGCAAGCGGCCGCCCACCGTGCACCGTGGTGAAGATGCACGAACATACATTCCAACATGTGTGCAAACAGACCACGCATGCTTGGGCTCTACCAGCGGTCCATATGCACAAACGAGGTGCGAGTGTTGGTGAGTCTGCACATAAATACCAAACGTGTCAGGGGTACAGGGTGGCCATGCTGCCCTTGTTGACCCTGTAACTCACCTTCTCGTATTGCCTGGCTGCCTGCTTCCCAATCATTTCAAGTGCAGTTGCTGTTGACTCTGCCTGACGCTTGTCATTGTCAGCCTTGCGCGCCATGTCCCGCAGCTCTGCACCGATAGCAGCACTAATAGATTAGGCAACCAGTGTGGCAAAATCACTTCCGGTGCAATTGACAGAAAGCATGGCGCACTGCAAACTGGAACGTGCAAGGCAATCAGCGGCGTGACACTCCAGCGAGCCTTACTTCGCTTGAGGTTTTCCTGGTGCCCCATGCCACGCTCATGGTTGAGGCGCGTGGCCTTATTGTCTGACATCCAGCATTTGCAGACATCGCACCAGTGGTTGGGGTTGGACTTCCAAAACTGCACGGCAAGAGTCGGGCAGGGTCAACAGGTTGGCGGCGAGTGACCCAGTGACAGCCCAGGTTGCACACCAGCAGTGTGTGGCACTGACAGCAACCTTCCCCTGCGTTTGATTATGTAAGGGGCATATGCCCAACTAGACTACAGGCGCAACGCCACATGCGATGAACAGGATGGCACCACTCACCTCGGTCATTGTTGCGTAGCTCCCGTGCCGCTAAACGGCCCAATAGCCTGGTTTTCACACGTAGGGTGCAAGTCACTAGGTCCTAGTCACTTTCATGGGCCCTCTTAGGGAATAGCGTCAAGGCCTGTGTACTGTGTCCAGCTCAACTTGGTCAGGTTTCGGTGTTGCGCCTACAAGCACTCAAACTTGCACACGCACGGGGCAATTAACAAAAACCAACATCTGTGTGAGAACAAGCATGTGATGTGAGGTATTGGAGGCAGCCGACGCGCCCGTAGCTTGAGAAACACCTGTTCAAAATGTGATGTGCGCAGGTTGCCAGGCCGGCATGCAGGGCGGGGGAAAGACTGGCGTGTAGCAGCGTAGAAAACTGCAGGAGAGGGATTGTGAATTTGCTGTGCCCTTGTGTGTGCACACACATGCGTCCTATCACTGGTGTGTGTTAGCGCATGGCGCCTCACTATCCCAACGGTGCTGGTATGCTGGGCGCGCCTTGCATTGCGGCTTTGCCTTGCGGTTCTTGCTTTGGGGTGCCCCATCCAGATGCACGGATGCGCATGCTGTGAGTTGTAGTTGGCGCATGGTACATTGGTGGGTCTGGGTCATACTCCTGGCGATGCGTCATGAGGAGTGACGCAGTCACGCGCATTGTTCGATCGCAATGCTGGTTTGTATGGTTTGGGTGTCTGCCTGGGCCTGGGCACGCTGGATACATAGGTACAGGCAGTATGCATGTGTCATACAGGAGACTTCGCTTAGCATTGCCGGCAGAGTTGCATCTTTCACTGCGCGGACATCCATGAGTACATAACTTCAAACCAGGCAGCGCCAGATAGCGAGAACGCCCAGGCGGATGGCCTCCTTCCAGGGCTATGCAGAGGCTGCAGGGGGCTTATGGGACATGACGAACACCATAGGCGCTGACGTAGCAGGCGGTCATAGCGCTGGCCAAGGCTTCCTACAGTCGGATGATGCACCGGCAGCAAAGCGTCAACGAACAACGCTCGGCAACAACAAAGAGTGTTTCTTGCAACTGGTGAGGCGTGACAACTTGTAGATGGGCACGTCTGAAGTGGTAGTCTTGTCCTGTTGAGCCATGTTTGAACTGGCTTGAACAATTCGCCCGAGCACTTGAACAGCGCGAACAGGCGTGGTTTTCGCCGCACTTTGCTGTTTGAACGGCACACAACTTGCCACTCGTCAACTCGACATTGAGCCCGTGGTGTGCTGAACCCTCTGGTTAGGTTGAGCAATACGGCTGCACTGGCCTTAGGCCAGGCTCAGCATGCTCACAGCACGGCGCAGCGCCGGTGGTGGAGGTGGAGGATACACGCAACCTGCGCAGAGGGCTGGAGGCCAAGCTCACCAGGTGGGCCTGGACGTACGTAGAAACCCTCGTGTGGTGCCTACGGGACGCCAGGCACCTGCTGGGCTGATGATGCTCCTCGTCGCCCTGCTGACACCTGTTGGGGTTTGGTGGTGTTTGTGCCCTGCAGGGACCGCGGCCTGTGTCATCGGTGGCTTGCAGGTTTGCTGGAGGCTGTGGAGGATGAAAACACCCTGCGCCTGGCGCTGCTGCCCATGGTGCCAGCCTCACCGGTAAGCGTCCTGAGGAGGCTAGCGCAGGCTTGTCGTATGAATGCAGTTCGGACAGCCGCTGTTTGGAGTGGTTGCCCCCCGCACGCATAGTGGCACGTGTGCATGGTGCATGAGTGGCTTGTCCCGTGACGTGTGTGAGCGATCAAATCACGCTGGTACTGGCGGACTGTGCTGATACGCCACTTACTGTTTGGCAGTGCGCTTCTCTGTGTCACGCAGGAATCGTACTGCAGCGGCGATTCTTTCCTGCGCCTTGTGATGGGCCTAGCACCGGTGCAGCAGCCTCTGCTTGCAGAGCTGCTTACGCGGCTGCCAGCGCTGCCGGGGGCGTCAGGGCCTGCTGGCGGCTTCCTCCCCCATGCGCCAGGTGGTGCTGCGGCGGACGGCGCTGCTGGGTTGGATGTTGACCTGGGCAGCATGCTCCTGGGCCAGATGCGCTGGTGAGGCAAAGCTGCACAAAGCTGCTTTGGCCACGGCGTCGTCAACGCATACCAGGCACACACTTGTACGTCGCGTTCATGCATGTGTTGCGCTGGCGGCCACCACGACCCATGTCCCTTGCCGGCCACGCTGCCGTGCCTTGCCGCAGTGGCGCCTCATGCTGGCCACTGCGTGTGCGTGCATGTGTACGGTTGTGTGTGCGTGTGCGTGCGTGCGTGCGCGCTGCCAGGCTGGAGGTGCTGGGCAACACCTCCCCGCTGGTGGACCGTGTGCGCGAGGTGCTGCCGGCCTGCCCCGCGCACCTGCAGCGCGCGCTGGTGGGCTTCATCCCTGAGCTCATGACCTCACGACAGGTGCGGCACCGCCTGCCCCCCTGCCCCCCTGCCTGCCTGCCTGCTGGGCACAGCCCGCCAGCGTACAGCAAGGGTGTATGCTTCCCCATGGATGAAGATGTGGGAGGGACAAGAAAGTGGGAAGGATTATGTGAATGGTTCATGCACGCTTGCTGTATCGCTGCATCACTGTTTCACTGTATCGAGGACTGGTGCAATCAGCTCATGCGCTCCGCCATGTGCATGGCCAGCGTGTAGGCACTGAGTCCCCATACTGATAGCGCTGCTGGCGTGCCCCCGCAACCCCCCCATGCAATGGGCACGGGCGAGCCTGCCTGCACACACCTTGAATGCCTCGTGCTTGCTTCTGCGCATTGCCCTGCGCATTGACCTACTCCCGGCCGCCACCATCACCATCACCGCCGCTCCCGCCAGGATCATGCCGCGGTGGTGGAGGACCTGTGTGCGCTGCTGGAGAACGACACCGACCCAGGGGAGAGCGGCCTGGTGGCGCCCGTGTGTGAGGCGCTGGCGGCGCTCACGCTGGACATACGGCTGCAGGAGCGGGTGAGGGGGGCAGGAGGGGGCCAGGCAGGCAGGGGCGGGCAGGGGTGGGCAGGGGAGAAGGGAGCAGTGGTGGCGGGTGGCGGAGCCTCACTGCAAGTAGCCCCACACTGCGCAGGGGTGCAGCATGACAGAAGGCAGCAGGATGTGGCATGCAGCCACAGCGGGATGCAGCAATGACGTAGCAGCAGTGATGTGTGTGTGTGTGTGTGTCAAGCACGCGGCATCTTATGCCTTCACCCTCACCCCCTCACGGTACTGCTGCTGCAGCTGCTGCTGCTGCATGGAGGCGTGTTGCGCCACAGTAACACGGGTCGGGGCGCTGCACACAGCGGCACACATGCGCGTGTGGCTGTACAGAGCCTGGCTGCCGTGTTGTGCTGCGCTGCGCTGTGATGTGCTGTGCAGCCCCCCCTGCTGACCCCTTCCCCCCTACCTGCTGTGTGCAGGCTGTGCGTTTCATGGCGGCGCGTCTGCAGGCGGTGGAGCCGGGCGAGGTGCCTGGCCTGGCGCGATACCTGGTGGCGCACGCCACGCCTGACACGGCGGCGGAGGTGGGTATGTGGTGGGGGGGGGGGGGCG
>BDDA01000547.1:4187-24907 GCA_001662385.1 Chlamydomonas asymmetrica
ATGCGGGACCCCTTTAGACCCCTTGTGTGACCACCGAAGCATCTGGGTGAGGATTCAAGCATGTAGTACGGTCTGAAATACTTGCAATGCTTCATGTAAGGTGTTGGGAAATCGCTGCTAGTGAGTAGGCCACGTACCGGCCTTGCTGTGTTGTGTCTACAAACGCGCGCTTTGTCTACAAGTTCGCGCTAACGCCCACACAGGTGTTGCACAGCACTTGAATCACTCGTGCTTGTGCTTGGGCATTCAAAGCCGATGGTTTCACACCTTAGGGTACATTGCTGTGCCCACCATGATGGGCGGTGGTAGTTCCGCGGTCGCTACCGTTGTAGCGCCAGGCGCCGATGGTGCTGCTTTGCATTCAGCCGCACGGCCCGCCGCATGACGCACAGCTGCGGGCATGGCAGGCAAGAGCATTGGCTGTCTCTGCTGCATGCATATCGCCTTGGGGGATGGAGTGTACTAGAAAAGGCGCTGAGCGCGGCTTATCACCTTTGCTAATGCAAATCCATTCCGTTATGTTCATCCACCCGTCCTGAACGACTGCTTTACTTTACTGCTGGTCTTGCACCGTATGTGCGTGACCTGCAAGCTGACCTGTGAATGCCAAAGAAAATCGCCTAAGACCCACCGCACCTCTGCCTCGTTAGGCAGTATAACAGCAGTCAGCCCATGACGCGCATGCCAATGGCTGCAACGTAGAACATTGGATTGGGCTTGGACAGCCTGGGTAGGTAGTGTGGCCAGCTCATGACCAGTGCGTGTTTGCTGCTTTTTGCGCCTCATTGTCACATTGCCTGCTGGCTGGCACAAGATTTGACATGACCACGAGGGGCAGCAGCGCAGCCCCATCCGCGGAGCGGTGGCAGCTGGCAGCGTAACAATCACCGGTCAGGAGCAGATGAATCAGCTCGGAAGGAGCGAGGGACGACGAGCATGCCATGACTACTCTCAATACACATGGTGGGTGGTCAGCACTGCATGGTTTGGGCGGGGCGCTGTTGTCCGCACTGGCATCATCCTGCTCAGTGCTTGACTCACTAGTGCTGTCAAGGTACCTCATGCAGCAGCCCACAAGCCCATTGTTCGAGGCTTGGTTGGTTCGGCAGCTATACTGAATGTACCATATAGTTATGTTACATCATGCTCGCCCCAGATGGGGACCAGAAGAGGTTCACCAAGCTATGCACGCGGCACGCTAGAGGGCCACAAGCGCAGCACAACAGCATCATGCAGCATCATGTATCATGCAGGGTTGCACCGTATAGTATGCAGGGGCTAAGCAGCGTGCTTTGGTGAAGGCCCGCAAAGCCTTAAACCCCAAACCTGCTGATGCGATGAGCCAGCAACGTACCACAAGTGCTGGTGCAAGTGCTGTGAAATGAACTCTCGCCCTCTTCCCTGTGTGTCTCTATGCAACGCGCTGACAGCTGTAGGCAGGCAGGCAGCAGTGGGGCGGCAAACACATGATGGCCAACGCCCGACCTTACGCGTTAGGGTTTAGGGTGTTATGTCCAGTTTGGTTTGAGAGTGCAGCCCTGCGCATCAACACAATAGCATCGCACTGGGCGTGTGGCTGTGGTGGGATGCTAAAATCAACCGCTGCACCTGCATATACACGTAGGCGTCAGTCGCATTCCGAGCTGGCGCGTGTCCCGATTGGCGGCACCTTGCGTGGCGCCGGTACCGCCACTCCAGCATACAGGCATTCACAAGTGGTGCTTTGCCCCACACCACTTGTTGTTGACAGGGGTCACCTGTAGGCAATCTGGCGCGTTGAAGCTGCTCTGTCTTGTACATGTTTGGGTTATGCGCCGCCAGCGCAAGAGATTTGGCACACACGCCTAGCGTGTGCTGGTGGCCTGGGTGACAGGGATCACAACGTAAGTCTGCTGGTTTGGGACTGGGTGCGGACAAGCACAACGGGAGCTGTTTGGGGCTGATTGCAAACCTGCTACCCGCATTGCAAGTGCAGCGAGCGCTGCTGCCTCATCATCACCTGAACCCTAGAGCCGTACTGCACTAAGCCCTTGTGGCCCTTGTGGCCCTCTTGCACCCCATGTGCATAGCTTGGTGACCCCCTTCTGCTTGCCTGGTCCCCATCTGGGGGGAGCATGGGCCGTGTGGCCAACACGCTCCGAATGTAACATAACATAACATAACCCTAGCGCCTAAGTATCCCACCTAAACCCTAACCCAAGGCCCATCCTCCTCTCCTAACCATTAGCACCCGGCCACAACCGCCTTGTAATGCGCAACATGCGCGTGCGTTCGGGAGGGGGGGCTGGGATGCTGGGTGAGCCTGGGTTGATCCCTCTGCGTCCGACACACGCAGCTAAACCCTACACCCTAAACCTGCTGACGAGCCAGCACGGTAGCGCAAATGTTGGCGCTACCGCGATAAGAGTACATCCTACGCCCTCCTCCCTGTGTGTTGCCACACGACGCGCTGAAGGATGCAGGCAGGCATGCATAACCTAAAACCTAAACCCACCAGGTGTGTACCGCATCATCCAAGAGCTACATATATGCCCAGGGGAGTTCCGTGATGCCTATGTCACAGTCAGCATACAAGGCAGGATACGGTCAGCTGAACTGTACACTCATACCCGCTGTACACTCATACCCGCTGTACACTCGTAAGTGACTGCATGCGCTTAGATGGCAGGGCTTTGGGCATATGCAGGGTGACTGGCGGCGCCACAAATGAGGAACCACCACGCTGGACTCGTCAGCAGCAGCAGCATAGGGCTGAATACTGCCAGAACCAGATAGACAAGGGTTTAGGGTTTAGGGGTTTGCTGCGCTCACACGGAGCTAACAGGGCGCTCCAACGCATTGGATCACAGCTACCATTACCGCAGCACAGCAGGCAGCCGGCAGCCCCACCACACCTACCAGGCTCAGTCTCAGCCTCGGCCGCAACAGCATGATCCGCAGCAAGACGGGCGTCACCGCTCGACATCGCGGCATCGTGGGCCAGTGAGAGGGAGCATGTGACAACGGCGAGCTTGACCAGCACCTGAACGGCGTGGTGGCGAAGCATGCGGCCCGCACAGACAGCCTGGCGGCAGCAGCAGCAGCTATTATCCTCATCATTGGCAATATCACAGTGGCGCGATATGATGGGGGTGCTGCGGCTGGGTCCACGGACAGCGGTGTGGCGGTTACCAACAGCAGCGGCAGCGGCATCAGCACGCATGGGACACTCACTGACTTTTGCTAGTGCCGAAAGCGCTGAGGATTCATTGCAGACGCCGACAGCAGCGGCTTTGGCCGTCGTGCCGCGAACGCCAGCGCGGGGCACCTAGGTTCCGCACCGCAGCCTGAGCTGCGGCCGCGGCCAACGCGACGGTGGTGCAGGCGGCATTGCAGGCGTCTGCACCACCGCCAGCAGCGGCCAGGACCACCACCATTATGATGACGCTTGCCATCATGGAGGTGGTGCAGCTGACACTGATGGTTTTAGCCCAGCCCTGGCGCCGGTGTTGGTGCTGCAGCCTGCCGAGCGTGGCGCGCGGCGGGCGGCCCCGTTGCGCAGCCTGGTGGTGCCGTGGGCGACGGTGATGGCACTGACGCCCAGGCGGCCGCGCCGCGCCTGGCTCGCGCTGCCCAGCTACATGGTTGTGACGGTGGCAGCTACAGCTGTTGCCGGTACCACTCCCACCGCCGCCTCAACTTTTGCCATGCCATGAACCACAGATGCGTTTGGTACCCGTGCCGGTGGCAGTCGCAGCGGCGTCCACCAGAGACACGACGGCAACGGCAGCAGGCCCTAGGACAATCTCCCAGCAGGGGTTGCTGGCGGGTTATGCCGCTGGTAGTGCTGCTGGTAATGACGGACAACAGGGCGGGGGGCACTAGGCGCAGGCAGCTGCTTGCAGAAGACAGTGACGGCGACGACGCCCGTGCTGATGCCATGGCAGGTTTGACGCCGGTAGCGCTGGCAGGGCAACAGCACCCTCCGCGTTCAAGTGTGCATCAGGCGGGTGGAGCAAAGGCGGTGGCGCACACCGGTGCGCTGCTGGCATTTGCAGCACGCCGCGTTCGCTCCTTACGGCACCCCCCCTTATGCCTCTGCTGGCCCTAACCGGCCCTACTAGCGCTGCTGGCGCTACCGCCAGTGGTGGTGTATGTGAGGCGGGTCCCTCGCTCGCGGGGCTCACCTAGCAGTCCTGGGATAGGGTTGATCAAATGACCCTGCTTAAAGTCAAGCACCGTGCTTCAACCAGTCTTAGAGTCTGAACCTCACAGCAAATGTCGTTTCGGCCATGATGATGGCCGAGGCACGGCTGGCACACAACTTTTGGCTGGGGGAAATGCGTTCGGGCAATGCCGGTCATGCAATACGCCCGCTGCAAACTTGGCATGCATGCAACGACCTGGATAGTACACGCACTGCATGCCCGCACGCACACACACCAGAGCGCCACCCGGTGAGGCAGCGTCGACCGTGTGTTGGAGATAGCGTTTCTGCTTGTCACGGGGTGGGTGGGTGTTGACCCAGTTGACCTCTTGAGGCGGCGTGCACGGCTGCTGCACCCTAAACCCTAAACCCTAAACCTGACGACGAGGCAGCATGGTACCGCAAGTGATGGCGCAGGCGCGACAGATTGCAGTCTATGCCCTCCTCCCTTTACATCCCCACAAAACGCACTGAAGAATGCGGACTGGCGTGTAGCACTGACCTCAACCTACCTGAACCCAAACCAGACCGTTACCATTGACGCTGGACTCTGCTAGTGCGTGCCCCTGTTCAGGTGACTTTTTGCTGCGACCTGAAGTGCTGCATGTTGCCGCGCTTCGATGTTGCTTCTGAGCTCTGGTCAGTTGATACTATATCTTGTCGCTTTGCCTTGCCCTGCACACGTGCACTCGCACCGCATTTCGGGCCGAGGTGCCCTCCAGCCTTCCACTACGCCAAATGCCAAGCCTCAGCCTCAACGCTGTTGGGCCAGCACACATGTCGTCACATACCTTCACCTGTACCTTCACTGGCAGCCGGCTTTTACTACAGTCATGCGCCTCTTGAAATTGCTTTCTTTACGCAGCCGCAGGTCACCTCGTACACCTCGCTCGCCTTCGTCAGGTCCAGTCAACATCAATACGCACATGCACACTGCAAGGCCTCACAGGAATCACAGTGCATGGTCCATGAGCGCTCTTCTCGACGCATGCCTAAACATGTGCTTGCGGCCTGGTTGACAAGGTCACAACGTATGTCCGCTCTGGGTTGGGATTGGGTGCGGTCGTCAAGGTCAACGGGAGCATTCTAGAGCTGACTGTAAGCCAGTTACCGCATCACAAGTGCAACAAGGGCTGCTACCTCGACACCGAAACCAAAACCCGACATGCTACAACACGCAATATTCAGCCCCATGCATGCTCAACTAGTCCACCATGGTTGTTCCTCCGGAAATCAATCCCTGCAATCTTGGGCGCCGTCGGCCACCGAACCAGCACCTGCCCAACGCCATGGCGCACGCTCCTTGGCAGCCCAAATTCAGATCCACTACACTCTGCGCAGAGGCCCCGACTCATCGTCCAAGTCGACCAGTTCCGTGGGACACTCGCCCACTTTCGTGATGCAGCTGATGGCGTTGATATACTCGGGCGTCATGTGCTCGCCATAAATGAAATTGATCCTGCACAACGCGTTGTGCATGAGCAAGTGCGTGAGCACACGCTGGTCGTGGTTCTCAATGTCTGTCTTCATCACGATGAACGATTCTTTGTCGGGCTTGGGATTTATCCTGCCCAAGACCTCCTTGTGCAAGAAGTGTGCCAAGTCGATGGAGGGCACCGTCACGGGCACTAGGTGTGCCTTGTCCGCAACAGTATCTGCAGCAATGTAAGGAATGAGGAATAAGAGGGTGTGAGCAAGGCCTGCAGAATTTGCATGCAGAATTTGCTAGTGTTGTGCGTAATCCAGCAGAAAAGCCTAGACTTTGCACGCAGGTTGGGGGCCACCCCAGGATCCCACGAACCATTTCCCCATCTGTTTACTCATGGGCGGTGACCCCAACGCATTGTCCACACACCCCGCGGTGACGACAGCGACACGCACGCTCAGCCGCAACTCATTGTTTGGCCAAGTTGAGCTGGGAAAAAAAGTGTCAAGAGTGTAACAGTATGGCTGGATGCACAAACACATGTACTGCAAACCCTCCCATACATCAGTCTTGCATTCGGCTGCATAGGCCGCATGGCGATGCCGAGGCATGAAATGCAGGGCATATCCATGATACATAAAAGCCCTAGCGTTTTTGTTTAGTTTGAGTCTGCGGTTTGTCAGGGTCCGTGTACAAAGTTGCGCGGCACGTGTCTATGCAACAATCATGCGGCATCATGCGACATCCGTTCAGCTGTTCATGGCACGGAAAGAGCGCACAATCAGGCCACGCTAGCCCTGTAGTAGGTCGGGCCCGGCGAAAGCATCCGCCTGAAGCAGCTCTGCTAGGCCTGCTTCAGAGCGCGCATAAGCGGGGTCGGAGTCTCGTCACCCTACTCACCCGTCGTAAGCGAGGCGCCCCACTCGTTATGGGCACCCGCCCCAGGGTCCCTATAGAAGGTGACGCTGCCATGTGTGATGCTCACGGCAGTATTCGTGAAAATGTACACGCGATGGCCTGCAGCTTGCAGGCGATTCCGCAGCTCAATCAACCGCGCCTCGTGCACCGGGTTGGCCTCAAACCCAAAGGCACAGACACCCTTGCGGTCCTTCCCAAAGTACTTGGAGAAGATGGCCTCCGTGGGGTTGTTGGGGAAGAGGTGGGCCTCATACAGCTTCTGAATCTGCCACCCAATGTTGGTTCCCAAATCTATGTAGACGTTGCTGCACCTATACACACCGGGGCAAATAAACAAATAAACGACACACCCCGTCGTCAGGGTGCTTACAGACCGGGGCATATATACACCTGGGTTAGCACGTTCAACGTTGGGCGTGAATCGACCTTCTTGAGGCTTGGATCATAGGTTGATCAAAACGTACCCGTCGGCCAAAGCTGCTCGACGTGGTCCATGCTGCTCTGACGTATGCAGGGTAGTATGCAGGGTAGTTTGGCTGTGGCACACCACCGCGAACGCAAGCGAAAACAACACGACCAGGTGGTTTCTGAGCAAGCTGATCTTGGTGCTCCAGATGCTCCTGGTTCTCCGAGGTCGCCGGGGAGCTGCTGGGGTCCACCTGCAGTAAACGAGGTTGTTGAGCGTGGCGGTCGCGAGCAGGGTGGTAAAACTAGTAAAGCATGGCCCAGTTGTTGAGGCTAATGATGTCGCTGGATGGTGGATAGGAAACACACACAAGGAAGCGTCGCGCGCAGCCACGGCCGAGGATTTAGCTTACTCTTGGGACGTGCTCAGCATTTTTGAGTCCTTGTTCCCCCCTAGACTCTCGCCCTGCGCTGCGGTGTCGAGTTCTGGAGTGGGCAAGGACAGTGCGAGTTTGGTAAACCCGGTCAAGGTAAGTAGTCAGTGGATAAACCAGTAAACGCAATACCTCTGCTATGCTGCCTACCACTGAGCCTTGATTTTTGACTTCCAGGTGAATCAACATGTGCCCCTATGTGTCAACAAACGCGGCATGGAGGTTGGATGCACTCAAGTCAAAAAGGTCTGGTAAGAAATGGTAAGGTGACCATCAACATACACTGACTATAGTCACTACCTGAACATCATTGACCGGCCAACATAAAGGTCAACATAAAGCAACCAGCATGATAGCCAGCAAGTGGTAACTAAGTCTTGGGCCCGGGCCCACCTAGTGTGAAGGCCATGCAGGATGCACTGCCCCTGAACCGGGGAATGCTCCACAGGACAGATATGCTGCCAGGCAAAGAAACCATGAAGCACATGAGTGCTGGTATGAGCTGGGTATGCAAGCCAAGTGTGCCCTGAGTAAACAGGCGAGCTTGTGCATGCTGTGCGTTGAGTGGAGGGTTTATGGTGCATGACAACCGTACCGGAGTCCCGTGTACGTCGTACAATAATGCAAACGTGCTTAAAACTGTACTGGTATCACCCAATCGGTGAGGTTACCCAAACGGTATGACAGCAGCAAGGCGCGTGTACATACCGATGCAAGCACGGCAGTCATGAGTGCATACCGAGGCGAGGCAGTCAAGTAGTGCGTGCACCGAGGCGAGGCGGTCAAGTAGTGTGCGCACCGAGGCGTGGCGGTCAGGTGTGCGCACCGAGGCGAGGCAGTCAGGTGTGCGCACCGAAGCGAGGCAAATCAGGTGTGCGCACCGAGGCAAGGCAGTCTGGAGTGCGCACCGAGGCGAGGCAGTCTGGAGTGCAGCAATAATTGCAACCATCAGCCTATGCAGTCATCAAATGGATTGGCGCTTTGCACAAAGCATTGCGCTTGTTCCATGCGATGCGGAGGACGCCGTTGTACCGTGCTCGCTGACTCGAGCGAGTGCAGTGCGGCTAGTGGTGCTCTCTCACCAGCTACACCTCAAATCAATCAAAGGACCGGCGATAAAGCCCAAACGGAAGTCTGGCCGTTTGGCCCTCAATGGTCACTGCCCTGAGTATTCAGCTATCATTGTGTATTGGTGTCTCGGCCATCAGCCTAACAAGGCCTCAACGCTAGATTGCCTCGGACTGATGACGTTCTGAAGCACCTCTACACTCGTATCCAACTGTTATTGATCTCTATTGATTCTCCCCCTTGACCTGCTTCATTTGCATGCTACCAAGCTATTCCTATGTTTTCACCATGCAGTTGTTGTACAACATGGTTGGCATGGGACGCCCCCAATTTGCATCTGCGGCACCACAGTTCCAATACTTGTGTTGAATGCTTGTTGTCAGGCCCCATCCCTGTAGTGTGTGGGTGTGTGGTTGCTGATCCCCCACATGCGGATTGGACATGTGACTGCGCTGAGATACAGTATGCATTCTCCTCCATCCCCACCCCTGTAACTACTGTAACCTACCCTTCAGGCCTTCCCACAGCAACCTGCATGGCCGAAACAGCCACACAGATTCCAGTCCGCACAATCTTGGACGCTCTTTTGGCGTGGTATATGCGCGACAACATGCAAGGCGGTGTCTGTCATTGTAATCCTACTTCATTGTCACAACGTGACGCAGCAGTGCGCCATGACAAGAGTATGGGTCAATGCGGTGCGCAGTGCCACTGTCATAGCGTGAACGCAAGCGATTTGAGTCCCTCAGTGCATGCAGCGCGCTACACCGTGCAACTCACGCAGGCGCCTTCGGTCCCAGTTCCCCAGGTTTTGCCTCACCTTGCTCGTATGGATTTTGAGGACCTGCAGCCCTCCCTGCTCGTCCGGCAGCCCCTTATCAATCTGCACCTCCAGGCGCCCCGAGCGCAGCAGAGCCTCATCCAGCATATCCTTGCGGTTGGTCATGCCTGCCGCGCACAACAGCCCGTGGTACGACATCGGAAATCCACCTCAGGCCACCTGGCACCATCTGTGTCCTTCAGACACCTATGTTTTCCCCATGTGCTGTGTTTCTCAAAGGACAATGCAGGTGATTTGACAAAGGAACCTCCGCCAAGCCCCGCCCCCTTGCTCTCGCTGCAATACAAACACCGTTGCCGTACACGGAAACACTGAACCTATGCACGGTCGTTTGATGTGTTTGACAATGAGGTCGCCCTGATGCCAGCCCAGGTGGGTTCTGGCAGCTCCTGCTGTACCAGTGCAGCCAGCGTTGCACACGGTTCACCGCACCCCCATGAGCAGAATGTTGTTGAGCGAATCAACAATTTGAATCAACGCCGTCGATTTTGGTTAGCAGCTGGTTGACGATTGTGTTGTGTAGCCGCTGCCGTCGCGTACGCTGCCGCGTGACTTGCAGATGGCGTCGATCTCATCAAAAATGATGATGTGCAGTTCCGATGAATCCCCTGTTGCATGGAGTACACCAACGCATTTCACAACAGAATCCAGACGCGATGCAAGCCTATGAACCGGAAACACGCTCAAGACGATATGGTGGATGCCATGCATAGTTGCTGGTGTAGATACATGGAGGCACGCCACACAGTCACGTGCGTGTGTTCAAGTATTTTGCGTGTGTGTGTGTGTGTGTGTGTGTGTGCGTGTGCATGCATGCATGCATGCTAGTACGCAAACATGCGACTGGCGCGATGGTGGTGCTCGGTGCTACCCTCAAACACACTTCAACTGCGCACCAAACCCTGTGCCTCGCCTCTTACCCTTACAGTACTGTGGTCCCCAGTCCCTACAATCTACCGCGCGGGCCCATAGGGTGGCATGTATGGGATGTGCGCATGGTCAGTTGGCTCACCTACCTTTCTCCTTGAACTCAGCGTCCGCCTCCGCAAACAGGTTCCTGACGTTCTCCTCGGATTGGCCCACGTACTTGATGAGAATTTTGGCGAGCTGGCGGGCGATGAGCGTCTTGCCAGTACCGGGCGGCCTGTACAACAAGATGCCCTTCACGTGCTTGATACCGAGGCGCTGCGTGATGGCGGGCGGGAAAACGCGCGACGCAAACGCACGGCGGAAGATCGCCTCAAACTGCTTGTCAAGACCGCCGATGCCTTGGGGCGTTCAAAGTTGGTTGTTTTGGCTTTGAAGATTTGGGTCGTGGCAAAGCCCTTCTGGCCTGCGATTTTGACGGTGTTGCTGCTGGGGTTGGTCAAAATGAAGGCAGTTGTTGGGCAGAGGTAGCCCCGCTTGGTGTCCACGCTGTTTCTCCCCATGTTGATGATCATGTTACCGATGGTCAGCTTGTAATTGCTGCCCTCTATCTCAAATGCGATGTGCTGGTTGAAACACCAAACCTGCATGGCGGCACGCAAACGCAGGGGTGTGTCAGCTCTGTTCGGTCGTCAACTCGTAAAGGTATCGTCAGGCTGGGCTGCCAGCCCGCACGCCCTCCATGGCTCCTTAACTCCTCAGCGCAAGGCGTTCCACCTGGCGTTCCACGTTTGAATATAAAGGGGCAGATGCCCAAGCCTATATTCCAAGAGAATGGCGCATGTGCACTGCCCACCCGGCTGACTATGGCCATTCGGCTGACACTAGATATCCAGGTGACACTGCCGGCTTGGTTTGACATTGCCCATCCGGCTGACACTACCCTCCTGGCTGACAGTGGCCATCCGGGTGCCTGCCCATCCGGCTGGCCCTAACCATCCGGCTGACACTGGCGATCCGGATGACACAAGCCACCTGGGTGCCTGCCCATCTTGCTGACACAAGGTAGCCGGGTGATACCACCTATCCGGCTGGCAGTGGCCATCTGGGTGCCAACCTAGCCTGCCCACCCGGCTCGCGCCACCTATCCGGCTGACATGAGCAATATGGCTAACATGGAAAGTCCAGCTGGCTATCCGGCTGGATGTGGGCTGAGGCACCTCAATGCATGCATGCATTGAGGTGGGCCTTCAGCATCCGCTGATTGGGATGTGTGATTGATGGGTCAGGCAGCCCACATAGCCGTACGAGCGCTCCACCCATGTTGCATGCACCCTTGCATGTGCCAGTTGCACAAGCCGACATAGTGGCAAGCATTGGGTTACCGGTGCACCGGAGACAGTTCATGGCTGTAATCAAGTCGATGAAAACAGTTATATGACAGCATGAATGGTGGCAAGCGACTACATGCCCAAACAAAGCCAAGTACACAATTGGGGGCCGCAACCCAACCCTTGGCAGCCGTGCCAGTAGGGACAGCGCATGTAATCATTATGAAGATAGCTATGCGCATGCCTAACGGTGGCAAGCGGCACGATCGAGCCATGCTGGCGCGTGCGCCGGCCCATTGCATGTTCGGGGGCGCCACCAAACCGGGGGGCCCGGTGCCACTAGTAGTACTGGTATGCTCGTTTTTCAAACACGTGCTTGCATATCTAGTAGCGGCAAGCAACAACACGCCTGTGTAGGCCCTGCCTGCACGCCCGCCACACACGTGCATGTGTTGATTGTACAAGTATACATATACACGCCGTCCCTGGTGGCATCCGGCCTCGCATTCGGTCACCATTCCGGCTTGTAAGGTTCGCAAGTGCATCCAAGGGTGCATCACACGATTGAGCAAGGCCCTGTTTGGCAACGCAAACTGGTGCATGCCACCGTGCTGGCTAGGCTTGCGCATGGATGCATACCACTGTGATACCACATATGTGGTGGGCTGGACTCGCATGCGCGACTCCATTTGGGTGTGGTGTGGCCTGCCCCTTGTGAACCTATGCACACGTATCAGGCCTGCAGCCCCACAGCAGTCATGCGCAGGCCCCGGTGGCACAAGCTGCCCGGGAAGGGGTGCCACCGGACTTGTGTGGTTTGCCCGAACGGCTGTACAGCGGACACGCCTGCGCGGTTCCTTTTGGGTTCTGC
Organism: Chlamydomonas asymmetrica; assembly: GCA_001662385.1. Lineage (NCBI taxonomy): Eukaryota > Viridiplantae > Chlorophyta > Chlorophyceae > Chlamydomonadales > Chlamydomonadaceae > Chlamydomonas > Chlamydomonas asymmetrica. Next base: position 16,535 of record BDDA01000547.1, read on the forward strand.
ACACCCAAAAGGAGGCAGAGTCCGGAGCGTAGTCCGGCTGGTGTTTCTGCACTGCCGGCCCTGCCGCCATGCACCGAGGCTGGCGGCTACACAGCAACGTCTGACCAGGTCCCCAGCAAGCGAGGCTGGGGGCGTGGCAGCATCGGCCGGGGCCTCAGGCGGGTGCCCATGTGCCTGCGCGCGGGCACGTCATTTACACAAGCCGGCAGCCAGACCCTTCCACCAGCCCAACCGGTACACCTGCGAGGCCGTGCAACACCCCACATGGCATGACATCAAAGTACACTAAGCCACCGCCTGCAGGCGCCATGCCCCGAACATATGGCGCCGGCCCCCGAGTACACCACCACGCATTCTGCTGGTCCAATGCTGTTGGGGGGGGAAGGGCCGCTGCAAGGGCGGCGTGCATGGCTGGCGGCAAGCAAACAGCGACACGTTGAAGGGCAGGGTGCCCCATGACAGGAGTGGGGCACACAGCGAGCTGCGCAAGAGAGAAGGGCCACTCCGCATGCCTCTCCCCCCCCACAGGAGTCGGAACGGGTTGCCCATCGTGATCCACGATGGCGGGGTTGTAGAACAGCTTCAACAATAGTGCACGCAAGGGCAAAGGGGCATTATCCCTTATGAGTGAGTGGGATGTGGCCAGGCCGACTGGCCCGCAACTCGCCGATCAAGGCGCCCATGCGAGGGCTGAGAAGAACTCTGACACCTGTGCAAAGGCACAGAGGTTAGAACCCAATAAGCACCCCAAGTGGGGTGTGGGGACGAGGCCGAGAGGGCAGACAGCATCAGCGGCTTCCAATCCTGGCGCCCTGGGGCAAAGCACATGACCAAGTTTTTAGCTTGCATGCACGTGCAACCCCCCATTGTCATGTGCTTATGAACACACACGATTGCTGCGCATGATTTTGCTTCGGATGACACGCATGTGAAATTTAAACAAGAGCATGCACACCTATAAATCGCAAGCTGCACAAGTCTTATTCAAACAGGTCCACGCGCCGTCTCACCCAGGTGCCGTAACAGACAGCTGCAAGACCCAACCGAATTTCAAGCTGGTATCCTTACAGGAAGGAATACGGGAATGTGGCTGGTGACAGGGGTCTTTCCATCTGGATGCAATCTTTTGGTGTGTTGCTGCTCAACCTTGCCAAGTTGTTGGGTTGCATATGTCCTCTAGCGCATGTGATCTGGCATGCATGCCTACCATGTGCTTGTTGCCTGGGTGACAAGGGCACAACGTGTGTCGTCTGGGGTGGAAATGGGTGTGGTCGAGCACAGTGGGGGCGCTCGTGTGCTGACTTACTATCCCGCTACCGCATCACAAGTGCAACAAGGGTTAGTTGCAACCTCAACACCTAAACCCTACAGCCCTTTAAAAGGCAGAGTTGCAGACACGGCTGGCAGGAGTCAGCCCTATGCTCATGTGATCAATGAGTCCAGCATGGTAGTTCCTCCGACAATCAGTCCCTGCAGTCATGCCCGCCGCCGGCCACCCAGCATCTGCCCAACGTCATGGCTGGCATCTAAGGGTCAATTCACATATAGGTTAGGATTTTAGACCAGGTTAGGTTAGGATTTTCCCAACCTAACCTGGTCCAAAACCAGTTCACATATGCTAACCTGACCGGAAACCCAATCCTAACCTAACCAAGGGGGGGAGGGCATGGCTGGGTGAAAAACCTCTTTTCCTCGGAATCGCATTCTATTGCCTTTTTTAGGCCCTAACCCATCTTAACCTTGCCCTAACCCAGGCAGAATTGTGCATTTGGGCTCAAATTGCGCTGCATATGGGGCGTGCGGCGAAACACAAGGGCATATGGGGCGTGCGGCGAAACCCAACCAAAAGTAGTTCCTAGGCTTCATGTTTGACCTTGGTGGTATACAAAAACATATGTGTGGGTTGTGTGGCTAAAGTTTAGGCTTGTCTGCCTTCCAGGCAGCAAGGAAAGTGATGTGCATCCATATGTGAATGCAACGGCTGCAAGCAACCCGGTGAGGTTGGAATCCGAACCTGACCTTGTGAGAAATCCTAACCTAACCTGGTTGGGGCCTAACCTGACCGGGTGCATATGTGAACTGACCCTAAGCGCACACAATCAATCACACGGGTGTGGATGTACAGGGGGAGGAGTTCAGCTGACCGTATGTACCACGGATCGCTCAGCCTTACAGCATGCACAGCATGCGCAACACGGCAGGATGCCGGCTGCATGCATCTCAGCATCTGCCAGCTGATAGGGAGCCATCTAGGTTTGAAGGCTAGAGAGAGGCGGAGTGCTGTCTGGGAGTTGGCTCTTTATCAATGTAACTCCACTCTGGCTCTTGTCGGTGTCTCTGTGTCTCATGAGGAACTGTGTGTAAGAGCACATCAGGTCAGCTCGGCAGCCGAAGGCACAGCTAGTCGTGTCTCATATGCTGACTGGTATACTATGCTGACTATGTGATAGGCATCCTGACAGTCACACATGGCATCACGTGGCATTGCATCACGTGGCATGGCAATCAATGCTGAGGCTCACACCATGTGGTGTGTTTAGGGCTTCAGGGCTTATCCGGGGTATGTCTAGTTCAGAGGGGTTAGCTGCACGTACAGGGCACAGAGGCCTCAACACAGGCTCACCCAGCAGCCTTGGGTTAGGGTTTAGGGTTTAGTGGCCAGCAGCATGATTACACAGTGGTTGGCTCTTAAGTGGTCACATGCACATCCTTCATCAGCCAGTACGGAATGTGGCGGCGGGCACAACATAAGCCACAGCCAGCCTGTTTATCTGATATAAGCTCACAAAGGCGCTCCCTGGTGGTCGATCTGGTGCACAATCAGTCCGTTCTTTCGCTCGCCAAGCCCATCCCGGATTGCGGATTTTCCCATTGGGGCCTGCCGATCTTTGGTTTTCGACGTGCCAATCTTCGAGCTGGTGAACCCGTTCCAGCTCGGCCTCGGCAGCTCCAGGAATACGGCCGCCCTCTGGTTGCTTGAAGCCTGCCCAACATGCTAGTTGACGGATCTCAGGTTGGGCGCTTGAGTAGATGGGCGCAAGTCCGGCCGGACCTGCAGGCGAAGTATAGGTGCCTGGTGCACTTAAGTGCTATCACGCGCCACCCGTGACAATTCAGTATTTTTAAGGCAAGACACCCAGATGTGTGCATGCACCGAGGAACGCAGCCGCCTGGAGTGCGCACCGGCGGGGCAAGGCAGTCGCCAAGTGAGCGCACCGAGGCAAGGCGGTGAGGGGCGAGAAACATGTTTGTGTCTGCTCAAATTGTTGAAACGCAGAATGATGGGCATGGCAAGATTATTTCTGCTTGTTCCTACTACTTGCCTACATCATCTGTGATGTCAGTTCGGATCTGATGCTCGCAGTCGCATTTGCTACTTGCTGTGATGCAATGATGTTCTAAGAGCTGCATTCCACAATGTCTTTCAGACACCAGTCGGGTTTAGATAAAACCTTGAACCAACTCTCACAATGACTGCCTGCAGCAGTTTGAGTAGTGCAATGCACTGCTTGAACACGGCAGCGGTGTGCCTCATTCTGTTGATGGCTACATCTATTCACGGTGCACAAGCTACACTACCAGTATTCTCCAAGCCTGTGTCCACCCACCTTGCACTGACGTACGATTCAGACGGATATCAAGATGGTACAGGCGCACAGGTTCAACGTGTGTTGGGTATTTACTGCTTAGCCCAGGCGACAGGTATTCAATACCTTCACACAGACATGAAGAAAGTCCAACACCTTTCACGGGGATCCCCTGACAGTGCTGCTTTGACCAAGAGGATCAACGCCTTCCTTCGGGCTGCCCTCGATGTCCAGCCCGCTGATGAAGCCAACAATTCCCGACGTGACATGCCCATTCGGGCAACATATACGATTAGTTGGCTTGATAGCGAGACACTTGAGGCTATTGCAGCGAACTACACGCCAGGAGAGTTAACCTTGGTTAAAGTGCTGTTACCATTCAGAATTACGGACGCGCATCCCACCATCTACACTTACCTGCGGAACAACGCATCACCGCGGCCACACCACCGCATCCATGAAGGCAGAGTGTTCTCAAAACGCAGGTTGGTACGCGTGGCGGTGCACATCCGCCGTGGGGACGTACTGCAAATGAAGCTTGCTGACAGGTTACTACCAGACAAGTATTATGCCCGGGTGGTGCAGAGCGCGACCGAATGGCTGGAGCGAGCAGGCGTGGCTTACACTGTTGAGTTTCATGTAGAAGAGCCTGTACATGAGGGCAAGCCAATTGAGACCCCTGAGGGCTGGGACTACAAAGAGCTTCAAGCAGTGCCAAACTCCATTTTCTTGGAAGACATGGACGTGCTTTGGACAATTGAGCAGTTAGCAACAGCAGACGTCATGGTGATGAGCCGCTCGTCCTTCAGCGTTGCTGCAGCGTTGCTGAACCCCAACGTTGTGTTCTACCCTCCAGAATATTTCCACGCCGCAGTGCCAGACTGGATACACGTAGCGGGGCTCCAGGGCGATATCAACAAGGGTCAAGTCGACAAGCTTCATGACCAGCTGTCACAGGTGACAGGCTACACAGTGCCACACCAGGACAAACGCCGGTTGCGTGAGAACGTGTTGGGGCAGTATTTAAGCTGGTTGACTAGGTGGACCTAGCTGCCTGACATGCATGCTGCGGCCTACGTACTATGTACATACGCTATCCATACAAGTTGCCTTGCTTCGATGCATGCCAATGCCGCGACGCATTGTTATCTATGCTGCAACGCCTACATGCCTCACGGCAGAAGATTGATTGCAGGAGGTGTAGCCAGGGGCTCAGCCTGTATGATATGCGTTAGTGATGATCGTCCAAGGCTTGCAAGCCGGATGATGATTTCAGCCGCTTGCATATGCAACAAAAACCTTTCGTTTCACAGCATTCTGAGTCATATTGAAAAGCCAGCTCAGCGACCAGACGGTGTTCAGAGCCTAGCATGTGCTGGCATGTCTTACATGCATCCTTGTGGCATATGTGTTTGTGCAGCGGTGAGGTGCAGCGGCGCACCTATCACCCATGCACCAGCCGTGGGTGGACGCATTAGAGAACACATACCGCGCCTGGTGCCCTGTCACATGCTTAAGCTACAACCACAGCCCTCATCATGGCAGCCCCCATGCTGGGGTTTGCTGGCCCCTTGCATGTGTCATCAGTCACAAAATTCACCGCACGTGCCACACACTGTGAACATGTAACATCCTTACAAACTGTTTCATTATTACATATCCCTGTCCTTTTCAATCCCCTCATTGCAAACAGCCGTGCGTGCCACATAGCGTTGGACAGTTGCCTGTTGTTGTGCTGGCATGAACGTGCACAAATGCCCTGTGAGTTGTTACCACTGCTACCCTACACGCGCATGCGCACATACACGATGGACCCATGCCATTACAGGAACAAGCCCGAAAAGCACTTACACGCATGTATGCTCAACATAACAAGAAGATGTACGCATTTGTGTTGTTAATCACAGGTTAATGATGGCTTTGACATATGTACAGCTCCATCCAGCTTTGAACAGCTTTGAATCATCGGGCAAAAGGCTGCAAGATGTGGCATCCAGGTGGCAGCCAGGTCCTTCCTTCTAGTCAAATACTGCCACGTGCAGGTGGATTATGGCTGTGCATGCAGCATACGATCATGGACAGTAGTGGCCCGTGGCGCTGGGCACACTCTCACGATCAGGGGATCACAACTTGGGCGAAGTGGCCATTGGCCATGCGCCTGCGCCAAGCTTGCAGGTTCACAACAGCCAAAAGCCTGAGTTGTATAGGCTGCTGCGAGCTCTCAGAGCTCTACATACCTGTGTGCTTGGTTCCCCGTGACGCGACGTGGAAGCGCGGGGCATGGCTAAGCCTCTCATCACAATACTTTTGGCATGGGGCAGTAAATGAGTAATCCAAGGAATCACTCAATAGCAAGTTCACACACTTCACCAGTAGCTGCATAAATGACCGGGGCTCATGGATAACGCAGTGAGGGCACTACTCGGAGCTCCAGACAAGGTACGTAATCCGGCGGATGAGGCCACTACAGCCTACCACACCCCCAGTGGAAAATCCAGCAGGAGTGATGCAGTTGAAGCCTAGGCATCCACTAGGGCCCTAGGTGGAGACCAGACAGAAGTAATGTGTAGTCTAGGCGGCAACACACACAGCTGGTCAAAGTCAACATGCAAGTTAAGGTCATTAAAACCACCCCAGGCACCCAGAGTACCCAGATACCACCCTGCCCAGCATATCAACCAAGGGCAACCAAGGGCAACCAAGGGCAACCAAGAGCGCCTGATTGCATGAACAGCACATTTGTTTTGGACGGTAACGGTCACATTGAAGGTTGATACGATTACCCTTCTCATAGAAAAACCTGCTGCAACTTTTTAATCATCAATTGCTACACCGCACAGCAGGTGTCGTTTCGGCCATGAGGCCCCAGGCACAGCTGTCACAACACTTTGGGCAGAAGTTAACTGTTTAGCCCACCAATGTCCAGGTAGCATCTTCACACCCATGCCATTGCACATACAATGTGTTGCTCAGCATTCCATGTGATTCATACAAATGGGGCTGATAGGGCTACACAATAGGTGGCCTGGTGGCTCTGAGGAGTGGCCTTGCACAGAGCCAACGGAACTCCAACGTGCAGGCATGTTAGTCGGGACAGGTGACATGCAGGCGGGGAGGTGCACGCACGACATGCGCCGCGCCGTGCTCAGACCCCACCCCGATGTATCGCAGGCCCGACCATACATGCCGACAGCAGCACCGCAAGCTGCATTGAGTCCATGAGGCCCGATGTCAACCACCAGGTCAAGGTGTTACAGGCGGGCATGCAAGGCGCTGAGTGCCGTGCCTGCAGGTGCGGCACCGTCATCACCCCCGAAGGAAGGTCGTTGTTGGCTAGCAGTCCAACACGCACAGGCTGCTGAGGCTCTTATGTGTACAACAGCAGTTTTGCCCCCACGCATTTTGCAGGCTGCCATTACTGTCATGCTTGCCACGTGCAGCTTCTGTAGTCCGAGTAGGTGGGTCGCACGCCGATGCAGCGCTGCTAGCATTCCAGCTCCAACGCCCTCCAAACCCATCGCTCGACAAGCTCCCGAGGCGATACGAGATACATGAGCCGGGTGCATTCCATGGCTTTTGACAGCAAATTTGCGTTCCATCAGGACCATTTTCTTGCCACACACTGCTTTTGTACGCTTTTGCATGCTGTAGGCGTAGCTAGCTTACCGGCTTATCATTCACTCGCATCCACCACCACTCACCACACAACATGAGCGTTGTTGCTTTAGTTGCTTGCATAACATGTGCCTGGCTTGCAGCCAGCGTCTTCTTGCACACGTGGGTTTTTGTTACCTAGCCCAGCTGCATACCACAAGAGACCAGTTGGTCTCTTGTGATATGCAGCAACACCCACTGTGGGTATCAATGGGTACTCACAATGGGTGACACCCATTTCAGTACTCTCCGGTGGATGGGAATGGGTGACCCACTCTCAAAATGGAAATGCTGAGGGGCGCTGGTTCTTGCTGCGCTGTGTTTGTCGGTTTCGGCCGCTCAGGCCAGGCGGGATCTGACTCCGGGGTGCGCGTCTTGGTGTTTTTGGTGCTGTATTTATTTCTATGGTTGTGCTGTGGTGTTCCTTCGTCGTGTTCCCCCCTTTCCTGATGCGGTGTGGGGCTCGTGTGGTGCTGGTGTCAGCTGCGCTTGGTGGGGACGGGCCGTGTTCGTCGCTGACGGGTGCGGTTGGCAAGTGCACGCTCCGCGCCACCAATTGCACTTCTGAGGCAGCATGGTGCGTGCTCTTCCGGCGCCGCTGGCCCATGCATTGTAGCCAGCCTCTCTTGCATCAGCAGGGGTGGCTTTGCAGCTGTGTGGCTGGGTTTTGGGGTTCTGCAGGCCGCCTGGCCTGACTTCGGTGTCGTGTTTTGGACGGCCTGTGGGCTTGTTTTGCTCCTCCCTGCTTGCATGCTTGCCGGCTGCTTGCTGCCAGTTGTGGCTTATTTTTCTTGCTGGGTCTTGCCTCGATCTTCTCCATCTCCAACCCTCGTCCTTGTCCTTGTCCTGCTGGCTCATGCCTCTGCTTCGGCGGCCTAGCCTCCGCTGTGTATCCCAGAAGTGCATGGTCCCATCACCCACCACCAGCAACCGCACCCGGCACTGGGGGCCAGTTACAAAGCAAATGGTGGGTCCCAATTGAGGTACCGCAGCACCGCTATGTGGATACGCGCTATCTGTGCGGGGGTGGCGGCTGGGGCGGAGATGTACTGGGAGGCGGGGTGGGGGAGGGAAAGAGCAGCGGTGGTAATGGCGGGGGTGGGCATGGTGGCGATGGCGGTGGTGGCTGGGG
>BDDA01000547.1:25841-53885 GCA_001662385.1 Chlamydomonas asymmetrica
GGGGTGCGCACGCCGAAATGAAGCTGCAGTTCAACCGCTCCGAGCTTCATGAGCACCTGGCCTGCAGCATTCCCAGGGCCCTCTTGTCTGTTCACACCGGGGTGCTGTCTTCCCAGGCGGCCTTCTCGTCCATCTGGGCTAGCAGCGGTCTGTGTAGGGTGTGGCCAGCCTCTCAGCCGGGCATTGCTTGCTCTTTGCAAGTGTTGCTTTCAGTGTCGCATCCAGTGGCGGCTCCGTCTTAGGCTGGCCTAGGTGGTGTTCCAAGTGTTTGGTCCCTCAGAGCTGACGGCGGGGCACGGGTGTGCGCTTGTCTCAGCTGTTCTGGCGTGGCCGCTTGGACGCAGCGGGAGCTGAGTGCCGCCGGTGTGTGCTGCGTGTGGGTGTGTGGGGTCTCCCTCGTTGGTGGGGTGTGGACTGGGAGGTGCTTACCCCTCCGCTTCCTTGGCGTGAACGCCTGTCGGTTTGCTTGCTTGTGCCTCCTGTCTTGGCCTTGCTCGCTTTCCTTGCCTTTCTTTTGTCCTTGTCCCTGTCCTTGTCCCGGCCGGGTTTCCGGTTCCCAGGGGGTCAGCCTCGTCCTGTCCTGTCACCGCCTGCCTTGGCAGCGGTGTCCTAGCCTGTAACCGTTCCCGTCCCCCCCCCCCCAAAAAAAGGGGTTGGTGACGGTGGTGGTGGTGGGCTTGCCTGCGGCGGTGTTGGAGGAGGGGGCAACGGAGGTGGTGGCTGGATGCAGCAGCAAGTTGGCACAATGCGCGTTAATGGTTGTACAAAGAACACTCATCGAGTGTGCCTGCTATGAGTGCAAGGCCCATCCAAGCATCACTGTACAACACTTGGCTTTGTGGCATGGATATACTGCATCCATTTGTGTTTGCTTTTACACGTGTGCAGCAGGAGTAACAGTGCCGGCAAGCATGCGTGTTGCGATATCCTGATCTGACATTTGTGTATGCATCCCCCCTTGCGTGCGCAAATATAAGTATTGGCACCTGCAGTACCCTGCAGTACCCGCAGGTGCAGGTACATGGTGTGGACAGTGCATGTTTTAGCATGGTGTGTGGCCAAGTGCTTTGCACCACTGGGCACACACCATGCATGCTGTCACCCATGTATCAGTGCCCTCTGCATTGCACGCATACACTGATGTCAGGCAAACTTAAGGTGAACCATGCGCACAGTACACATCACACAAACTACTGCAAGGATCACCAAGGGGGCTAACCGAGACCTAGCTGGCAATTGGACTGTGTTGTGCAGATGGTGCTTTGCCGCCAGGACACGCGCGCCAATTTGAGCCTACGTGAGTGTGAGCCCACATGCGGGTGTAACAGCTACTAAACAGATTGTGCGCCCATTTCCATGCCCTAGCTAGGTCGTGGCATGCAGGCGCTGCCCTGCCTCAGTACGCGCTGCCCAAAACCATACAAACCAGCATGGCGGACGAAGGCCCACGAATTGGAAGACCCACGAACCAACAATGTCCGAAATGGACACTACAGATACGGGTTGTAAGGGCATGTGTTCAGGGCAGATGCTGGATGAAACTGGTTAAGAATGTGCAAACCATGCCAATAGTGCCCCGTGCGATTCAACCAACGCGCATTTCAATGAGAAACACAAATATCGTGTGTGATGTGAGGCCCTAAATCCCGCCAGAGTCACCAGGAAACATGCGGACACTGTAAGACGAGCCCACACACACTTGATGCTCTCATGACATGACACAGGCTCATCTCATACTCCTCAGCCTCATGCAGCACAAACAGCCAATTGACCTACAACATACCGGATGCCTATACCATTCCTGCCAAAAGTCGCGTGACGATCAGCTTATGGCGGTTCTCAATTTCATTTGCAGTACTTCGTATGAGCGAAATGGAATTTGGCTTGAAGCCAAGGCCAAGCCAAAGTCAAACCAAGCACGAACCAATTTGGTATGAGCCAACAGCTGGAACTACGTTGCGCGTCCTAGCGGGGGTGCCAGCGGGGCGCTCAAGTTTCCCTTCGTCCCTCAGGGTCTTGAGAGCAACGCTGGGCAGTTTTCACGCAGTTTCAGGGCAATCTGAGTGTTTCGCGTGGCTGACCAAGAACAACAAAGAGAAATCCAGTGACACGAAAACTCATTTTGTTCATAGCCAAATGCACCCAAGGACTGCAAATGAAATTGAGAACCGCCATAGCCTTGCCTTGCGCACCCGAAGAGAAACCAAAGATACCGATGTGGGCAGCTCTGGAAAACATCACGGATATAGCTTGGATATAGCCTAGCCAATCCGCTTTCTGTGTTGTGCTGTTTTGGACCTGCAAGTTTGAACCTGCAAGTTTGGCGCAATCTTAGGTCAGTGTGCCAAAATCTTGAGACACAAGATGATTGGAGTGTGCACAACGCCACGGTCCACGAGTGACAGAGCTTCCGTGCTGAACACAATGCCCCAGTCCATGTGCATACAAGACTCTTTCAGTGGAAGGTGGGTCCTGGCTGGGCCTGGTCACACCGCCCTGGCCAGGGCTGTCGAGACCGCAGCCCACCAGACCCCCTACGGGAAATCCAGCAGTGTGGGTGAAATGCAAGCCATACATAGGCCGGAGTGTAGTGCATGTCAGACTTCAGCACACACAATCATGGGCGACCGATTGCCTGAGCTGCAAAACAAGGTTTACAGGATTACCCTGCTCAAAGACAAGCATGTTGCAGCTTTCCAATATCAAACGCAACCAAAGAGCAAGTGTTGTTTCAGCCATGATGGTCGAGGCATGGCCGTCACCCGACTTTTGGCAGGGGTTACGTAAACAAACCTTGGTCATTTGTTTTGGACGGGAACGATTACAGGCTAGGACACCGCTGCCAAGGCAGGCGGTGACAGGACAGGACAAGACTGACCCCCTAGGACCCGTAAACCCGGCCGGGACAGGGACAGGGACCAAGTCAAAAGGCAAGGCAAGCGAGCAAGGCTAGCAGGCCAACGATCACGGTCATGCAATGGGTGGGGTTTGCACAGTGGAATTGTTTATGCCATGAGCCAAGTTTCAGGCTTTGGCGCAGCGTCTGCCTGAGTAATGCAATACTCCGATATGAGACAAGATTGCGTATGCACACAATGCTCAAAACACGATGGTCCCCCATGCCCGGCCTGGTGCCGACCCTCTAATACTACGCCCAGACGGGGCTTGCAAGATCGACTGGTCACTAGGCACCTTATATCCTAAATCTGACTGGAACCGACACACTATTGAACAAGGAACTGACACTGTACAACCAGCAATGCCTGTTGCCATTGGCCATAAGCTTTAGATCTGTGTGTGCTGTCAATGCAGCCATGCGCTCCGTTATAACTAGCAGCCCATTCCAGAGCCCGATACAAACGCAAGGGCGCAATGCCAAACGGAGACCAGTTGGTGGCATGGAAAATGCCAATAAACATGCACATATAGCTGCATACGTTACAGGTCATTGATTGGCACAATAACAACTTTCATGAGCCATTTATACATTTCACTTGGGTGCTCATTATGCCCAGCAGCGATCGCATATTTCTTTGGAAGGTGGGGATACTGTTTGGAAGTACTTTTTGGTGCTCCTCCACAGTGTATTGGTCTCATCATGCTTGCCGGTAGGGCAGGGTGGTGCCTCAGACACATATCCTAGTTTGGTCATGTATGGCAGCCTGCAGCAGGTAGGCAGTCACATGGCAGATGCTGATGTATGTGCATGATGTGCATGTTTCCAGTTACGGATGTGATGCTGGCACTTGAGATTGCGGCAGCATGGTGGGCGGGGGAGAGAGGGCTGAATGTGAGTGAGCAATGCACCCTGTATGCCGCGCTTAAGCACATGCTAAACGTTCCCATTGGGATGTATGCAGACAGGGTAGTGTATGTGCTGATATGCGTACATGTAAGCATGTGGAGAATTCGCGTAAGCATGTATTTAGTGTGCGACTGGGCCTGCCTGCACATAGGCTGGTGTGATTCACAGTATGGGTCTGCTCTTCAGACAGGTATATATGGTATGCAGGGCATGCATGGTGGGAATTTGCAAAGGAAGCATCATGTGCATCCAAAGCAGTAGTACGGCCCATGCAAAGGCAAGCCTGATGCAAACAACTGGTTAAACGCAGGACAAAATGACATGCAAAAGTGCTGATGTGTACACCATTGAGCATCCGCTTGTAAGGGCAGGGTATCTTCATTGAAAACACGTCTCACTCACCAGTCCCTCTGATAGTCATTCCTCTACGGCGCAAGTGTAGGCACCGGCATGGGTGAAACACAGCACAACAAAGTTGTTAATTGGTCAGCATGAACCAAGCGTGAATGCAGCTGCAGCAGTGCATGGAGGAATTGTTGTAAACGTCACAAGTGTCCGTGCGTCGGAAGATGGTGTGCACATCGGGTCGTGGCGGATCGATGCAATCGCATGCGGGTGGGTGTCCAGGGAGGGCTCAGGGCACAAGGCCCGCACACTGCTAGTTGTTTCTGAATGACGCAAATTTCATGTTAATATATGCATTATTTGAACATGTATGTGACAGCTTTTCATGCAGATAGCAATAACACACATGGACTTTGCATGAATGCATGTTGTACATCGCTCCAGCGATGTTGGTTTATAACGCATCCAGCAGGCCTCTGATACACCAGCATGGAATGAATATACATCAACTGCAGCAAGGTTCGCAGGAGCTATTGCAACGAACAAGTCATCACCCCTAACCCACAACTGGTCGATCAGCAGCAGCAGGTGACAACTCACAGCGCCTTCATAGCCCTCATACCCGTTGCAATACGTCTCAGCGTATATGTACGGGCAACGCAAGATGTGCGCTCCTGCGGCTTCGATCACCGTGAAGTCAAACCCCTGCCAGCAAGGAAGCGTGGAAGCACACATGCACGCATCAGCATGTTGTTGATGGCGCATATGAAGTCCGCAAGTCCTCAGCCCCCCCCCCCCTGGACCAATGATCTCCCCTGTTCAAGTACGGGGAATATCAGCCAATTGTCTGTGTGACATTTGCATGTGGGACCGCCGGATCGGTGTGGACCAACATCATACAGCTTGAAAGCACAGTGCCGGCAGTACGCATGCATGTGCCTGCTGCGCCCAGATCGATGCACAAAAACAGTCTTCAGCAAACTCTGCACTGCAATGCACGTTCCCATAACTCTCGAAATTATATCTGTTACCTGCAGGTCAGTCTTCAAGAACCAGCACTCATATTTTGACAACGCATGCAACAAGGCTGACATTGACAGCGTAGGCACCAGCATAGCACTTCCAGCAACCGCTTTGGCCACCACCTGGCCTGCGTAGACTCCCTTTGGATTCCCTGTGTCAAGAGAGCAAACAATGGGGCGCTCAACAACACAAGAGCCATACAGCACACGCTGCACCTGCAGCCATGATCATCAGCCCACTATCGTCAACACACGCGATTATCATTGGTTGTTTGCCTGAGATAAATTCTGAGAGTGGTCATTGTACTGCGGTAGTAATAATAGCTGCAAAAGTAACGTGAGCGGGCGCCCTCACCCTTCAAGGCCACAGCGGGCATCGTGTTGCAGTGCACCGTTTAAGGCGTGTCCCATACCAGTGGCTTTGTTTTTTAGCCGTGGGGCGTAAATTTCTTCTCAGGCAGAGCGATTGAGCAGAGCTGAGTTGGAAGCACAGGGGGGTCTGTTGCAGGTCAGACGAAGGGCTCACGGTCAGTGCAGTCTGATATACTCTTGCTGCTGTTGTATGCATGCTTCCAGACCCTGTGGCATGCATGTATAAGCGTACGAGCTTGACTACTATGTGGGCAGCACAGCTTCACCTGCCCCAGGCGATTTGGGAGAGCTGTGGTGGGTGCAGAGCTGATGGGCACGCTGCCGCAAATCTGAGACACAAAGCACCCGCCCGGCTTTCAGGCCCACGACGTCATGTGCATGCGTCAGCAGATACAGGGTAACAAAGCTGGTTGTTTTGCACGCTGCGGGGCAGCGGCCGTGTTCAAGTCACCCCATTTGTTGGGCATTTCTTCCTGACCCCTGCCCGGAAAACACTAAGTGCTCCGGCTGGGTCGTGCTCAGCTCATCTGCACACAGAAACCCTCCGTAATCTCAAGTGGCCACGCGCTGAACGTTTCAGCCTCCCTAAACTGTGCGCTTCACACGGGCCACCACGCGCATTGCCATGTCACTTATATTTTGGCAGGCAGTATTAAATGTTATTAGGGGGGTTGAAATGGCGGAAATGTTTATGAGATCCAGGTAGAAATGGTGTGGAAATCGTGCCTCAACAGCTGCCAAACCCCCGCCCACTCACCCAACACCCTTGCGCATGAAAGATAAGGGTCTGGATGCATTCACGGGAGCGCGGCACTCTGTGTGGCGGCCACACCGCGATGCCGCGATACGTGCACCGCATTTGCCGCGATCACCATGCATAGCTATAAGGAATGCACAACTGCAGGCAGTTTCAGCATGAAAACTATGCAATTGACACATTTTCAGTGGTTTCACACAGGCCAGGTGCATGCAACACTGCTATGGTGGGTGGCACTCGCATGCGTGCGAGTGGCGGTGTGCGCGGCCGGCCCTGCCTCTAACAGGCCTAAGAGGCCTCTGGCAATGACACCACCCATGTAATTGTGCTCCTATATACTATTGAATGGCTGTGGGAGGTGGCAGATCAAATGCCAGCTCCATTCAGCAAAGGTGTGGAGGGCAGCACTCGCATGCGTGCGTGTTGCGGTGTGCGTTACCGGTACCGCCACTACCAGGTCAAAGATGCTTCTGAAAGTGATACCAAACATGTCAGCATGCTGACATAGGCTCTGCAATAGCTTTTCCCAGCTGCACTGCACGACTCAGCTCCATTCAGCACCATTGTGGAGAGTTGCTCGCACGCGCGCATGCGGGGACACGCGCCCAATTCACCCAAACCACCCGATGAAATGCGTGCTGCTGCATGCAGGCCTCATCTGTATTGTATGCAAACTGTTTTACATGGGGTCTCTGCACTCTACCTGCTCTGGTGTGTGCGGAAGTGAGGCACACTGTCATGGCCACGGCCGTGCATGTTGGCAACGGGCACACGCGCCCAATCCACCCCAACCACTCAATGGAATGCGCGCAGCTGCATGCAGGCCTCATCTGTATTCTATGTACACAGTTCTCCATGGGGGCTCTGCACTCTACCTGCTCTGGTGTGTGCGGAAGTGAGGCACGCTGTCATGGCCACCGCCGTGCGTGTTGGCGGCGGGCACACGCGCCCAATCCACCCCAACCACCCAATGGATTGCGCGCAGCTGCACGTTTTTGCATGGTTAGCTGCACTTCCAGAGGCCCTCCATGCCTGGTAG
Organism: Chlamydomonas asymmetrica; assembly: GCA_001662385.1. Taxonomy (NCBI): domain Eukaryota; kingdom Viridiplantae; phylum Chlorophyta; class Chlorophyceae; order Chlamydomonadales; family Chlamydomonadaceae; genus Chlamydomonas; species Chlamydomonas asymmetrica. The sequence goes on from BDDA01000547.1 coordinate 33,182, forward strand.
AGGCAGGCGGGGTGCGTTCACCGCACCGCATGCGCATGCGAGTGCCACGCTTCATACCGGGGCTAAATGCAGGTGGAGAGTGTGTTGCAACTGGCTGTGGCTATGAAATGGTGTATGCAAGCATGCTTGCATGGTTAGCTGCACTGCCAGAGGCCCTCTATGCCTGGTAGAGGCAGGCGGGGTGCGTTCACCGCACCGCATGCGCATGCGAGTGCCACGCTTCATACCGGGGCTAAATGCAGGTGGAGAGTGTGTTGCCACTGGATGTGGCTATGAGATAGTGTATGAAAGCATACTTGCATGGGTAGCTGCACTGCCAGAGGCCCTCTATGCCTGGTAGAGGCAGGCGGGGGCGCATTCGGGGGTGGACAGCAAACCATGTACGCGCCCACTCCACAAGGTCGGGGTGTCACACCTATGCAGGCTTGCTTGCATAGACCGTCAAGCACGGCAGCATCTAGGTGCCACACACTCTGTATTCTCCTGGTCTGTGTGATGCCCCGCACATGTTGAGTGTCCCCAAGCATGCTTTGAACGTTGGGCACCTTGGGCTCACGCAGCCAGCCTTGCACCTTGCTTGCAGACCTGCGGCTTCTGTTCAGCGTGCTGCTCCAAAGTATCCCCTGGCAAACCCTGGTGCATCAAGCCTCAAGTTGACCGGAGTCAAAAGGCGAACGATGCAAGGACTCTGAAGGAAAGTGCTGTACACGTCGGTGCACCTCCACGTGCAAATGTCCTTGCTCAGAAAGCAACGCAGTGGAGGTGATAAATATGCCTAGACTGGCGCCAGGGCTTTGGGTGCACACATTTAGAACTGTCGTCATGCATGCAGCGCGCTTTGTAAAAGCAACCTGGTGGTTCAAGCATAGCTACAGCAGTGAGCAATGGCACCAAGCTCACATATATGTGGTCGTTTATGCAGACCTTCTGCTATGCCGACCTTGCAAAAGTACACGCCCCTCTGCGTGAACTTTTGAACTTCACGCGTGCTGAGCCTCGATGGCAGCCTCTCCAAGGCCCTAAAGTGCTTCTCCTGCTAAGCAGATATGTCCTCCAGAAGGTGCGGCTGACTGCAGACCTCACAGTCTGCCCCCTCAGCGCAGGGCTGACCGCCAAACTCGTTGTTTGACTGCAGTTTTGCCACCAAAGCTGAAGGGTCACAAGCTCCGTGTCATAGAGCAGCGCAGCGTGGCAGGCCGCGGCAAGGCGCGGAAATCAAAGTTTTTCGACTAACAATATTGAAGCTTATGTCTGATATTGTAGGGGTGAAAGACCTACCGAGTTCATGGCTGTGAAGCCCGGATACCATTTCAGCATTTCCATAAGCACCAGAACGATTTCACCCCCCTCCCTATGTGCATGGCATGGAAAATGTGACAAAGGCATATGTGGTTGTATTGTACACCCACCACTACTGCAGTCCCGTGTAGGGTCGCTCAACGAACACCCAGCCTACCCTGTCCTACTGGCACTGTGATCCACCCAATTCACCTGAGAGCGATGATGAGTCCTTGAAGTTGTAGAACATTGACACGCCAGTGCGGTTGCTGATGGCTGCCGTCAGCACGTACCTGTGTCGGGTGTAACAACCACATGCACGCACGGACCCACTCTTGGTGGGATGCATATGAGCGAAAGAGCCGGCAGGATGGAGGAGCTGGTGCATCAGGTGCATGCATACATGCCCGGTTGAATTTACATGGGGCGGCTCCCCAGGCCATGCACTAGGTGATGGTTAGGTGTTCAAGATTTCAATTTGCACTTTGATACTGCACGCCAACTCACTGAAGCCGTATCAGGAAATTGTGCGCAGCAGTGAGGACAGGTGGGGCATGCAAAATGGAGCTAAAATGTGCTGTCTTGCGCATGTTGTGAAAACTTTGTGTAAGAATTTACTCTGTTTCCGACAATCAATAATGCAGGGCGCTTGTATATTGCATACGGAAGCCTGCAGTATGTCATGTACGGTGCATTGACGCTCACATGCCTGCCGTTGCTAAGAATTTTGTGTGCACATGTCATCACCGCTCGCATCGTTGCTCTCATCATCTGCAAACATCGACGAGCACAAATCCACAAACATTTGAACCCATTTCACCTACCCACATTCTTCAGTCCAGCCCTTTTCACCCAACTAGCGATGCTCTTGTGAAGCCTAACACACAAATGCATGGGTGGGATTTCTACAGCTGCCCATGTGCCTACTTGACCAGTTGAGCCCTCAACGTCCTGTGCCAAAACCTTGACGGCCGTTAGTGCCCTGGTCGTCCTGCCGTTGGGAGCCCCTGCCTACCTGGCCTTGCTCGTCCTCCTAGTCTCCCCCATGTGCATTCCAAATGCTTGCCACGATGTACCCCCGATGCACTTTAACCCATTGCACGAACCCATGCATGCAGTGTACCTGCTGCAACTGTTCCTGCCGACACATAATATGTGCTCACGGTTGGTGTCACGACCCCCTGGCGACAGTCCAGCTCAGCCGTATTGTAAGAATGTAAACCACTTAGCTAGCCGCACAAATTGGCAATACCACAGAGCTTCGGCAGGAACTTCTGACACTCCATGGGCTCCAAGGCCCGCACCCACGTAATGTGAAGCCCAGCCATGCAAGGTGCACTGCAGAAACCTGCAAACATGCACTTGAGTGCACCGTCAGGTATGCACCTGATCACGCCGGCAGACACGTGTGCTGTTTGGTGAGTTGGCAACAAAGCACTTGAGTGCTGCAATAGGTTGCAAGCGATGTACATGCTGAGCAAGGCTGATAAACAGGTGCGTCGCGATAGTTGATGGTCAAATCAGATGGATCTGTTGTCGCACACCTGTGTGCACGGATATGCAACGTGCCTTACTGCAAAGCCATGTTAGCCCAGAATGCTCTGGGGGTTCTGTTCAGCTTGTACTTTCCAAACAATTTTGATGAGCCCAAATAGTTGAGCCTTTCGAGGCATCGTCAGAATGTGGTCGGGCTGGTCTACCAGTGTCAATGTACGTGTGTCAATCCAAATCGAAAACCTCTTGCGGTTGTAACTGCGAACACTGGTTTATCTGGTTGCTGACTTGCCACACGCACGACAGCTTGAGTGGGGCTGCAAGACATGTAGGCCTTAACTCTTACCTGTGAGGTGACTGGGGGATCTTTGATGCTATCTCTGGCAACGGCTCCACAGCGATTACTGCTGTCATCGGGTCAGGGGATGTGGGTGGGTCTATGCAGACCATTGTGCAGGCAAAGCCAATCTTAGCGCAGCAGCCGGACCTCTGCAGCAGTAGGCCAATCTCCTCGCATAGACTAGTGACTCGTAGAGGCCTCACAGCGCCGATTTGAAGTGACTGAAAGCGTCAAACAAACTTACCAATGTTGGCCCCAATGTTTAGGATGAACCTCTTGTACTTGTGCGGCAAGGTTATCTGAAGAGGGTGGTGGTGATTAAGGTGACCACCGTCAACCCATACAATTTGCAATAGGCAGACCACTGTTAATACTCCCAGGCCGCAGCAGATTAACGCAGCTTGCATGTCGCTTCGAGCGAGGACGCGTGCGTGAGGCGAGGTGGTAGCACGAAAAGCTTTAGAGCTCTCTGGATGAATCCAGCACTTCTGCAATTGCAGGCACGTTTAAATAATCACATTCGCCCGGATCGGATGCGAATAGTGCATTTTAGAAACCTCTCGCCGGCCTGCCACTGATTTGCCACTGCTGCTAATGGAGTTTGGGACTGGCGCTAGCATGAACAGCAGTTACATGAATGGTGAAGTAGCTACTGGTGGGTATTCGTGGCCTGACCTCCGTGTCTGTGGGTTTTCGGACAGCTGTGGGCCTGCTTGGATCCTCGTTGCTCGGCTTTTTGCTAGCTGCTTGCTGCCTGTTTAGCGTGCCTTGCTTGCTGCCTCTCGCCCTTCGTTCTCCTTGTCCTGGCCGGGTATTATGATGGTGCTTGCCTGTCCTGCTCATGCCTGCTTCGGCAACGAGGCCTTACGTATGTCACCTTTCCCGTCCAAAAAACAATTTTGAAGTGTCAGAATGCACGAAAGTGCACCCCCGTCAGCCCTGAAACACTGCCTAGGCCAGCCTAAGATGGCGCCGCCGCTGCATGCGACACCGAAAACAACACTTGCAACAAGCGCGCGCTCCATGGCTGAGATACTGGCCATACTCTCAAACAGACCGCTGCTAGTCCAAATGGACGAGAAGGCCGCTCGGGAAGACAACACCCCCGTGTGAACGGATGGCAGTAATGGCAGGGACCCGGAATTGCTGCAAGCCAGGTGCTCATTCACCTATGCTCGCTCGGGGCGGTTGAACTGCAGCTTCACTTCGCCCTGTAGCATGTATGGTGATGGCTGCACACACCGCCGCCGCATTTTTCATGTTGGCTTGTCCCGAGGCCCGCTCTGCAGGTCCAAGCAGTGCGCCCAAGGCTGATGACGCCATGCGGGCCCACGTAACGACAGCATCGGAGGACATGCACGCAGAGGGGGCTGAGGCGTTGGGCCCAGCAGCAAGCCTGTACTATTGCCCAGGCAACCACCGCTACTCTCATGCGGCTCATACCAGGCAAAGCCGCCAGGGCATGTGCAATCAGCAGCAGTTGCCCCTGGGATATACGGGCCAGCAGCATCCCCCAAACACGGCGGTACTGATGCCTCCACCGCTGCTTGCCATGGAGCGCGAAGGAACCAAGCCGGATACGCCCATGTATGCGGTGGAATTACTGCCTGCCAGCAGAGCTGCGGTCGCTGGCATGGGGGGCAGGTGGTAGCAGCATGCCTTGTGGATGTGCTGCATACCCGGCAGGGTGGCAGCATTGTCACTGCCTCACAAGATGGCCAACATGACCGCCAGGAGTGATATGCGCACGACAACCACAACGGCACCCGTGGCAGCACCTCCATCCATACCACAGGCTGATTTTGATGTGTCAACCGGAAGGCAAGACAGCAGCCGCACAAATGTGGTGACAACGTTGAAGCCGCAAGCCAGCAAGGCAGCACCTGTCAAGACTGTGACACCACCGCAAGCCCTGGCTTTTGATGCTCAACACCCGGCAACCGCAGCAGTCCAGGTACAGCAACCCCCAGCTCCGCGCAGATCGCCCAGGTTTGCAGCCAATTATGCCAGCGCGCAGGAGGTGCGCAGGTCCGCCACCAACCATTTTCACGACCCTACACGTCGGCATCCTCGTCAATGGATGGAGGCGGGCAGTACCTGTCAGGTGTGCAGTCGACTGGACCTCATATACATGCCTCATGACTTCGGAGGCAGACAGAGCCCTGGGCCTGTGCAGCGTTCCATCTGGGCTTAGCCTTACTGGCAGCAATCAGACGGTCACGCTAGGAATGATGATAGTGGACCAGTCGGTAACTGAGCTAGGTTTCCTGGTAGGGCACGGGACAACAGCCGCTACCTGCGTGGTGCTGGGCAGGATCCTCATATGCCCCCCTCAGGGAAAGGGAGCCAGGCAGATTTGGGACATCCTCCCGGGCAACACGGCGCTGCTACCATGGGAACGACACCTGAGCCCCACATACCCAACTGCGGGAAGCGACTGCTGGTACATGGAATGGGACTGCAATGGCCAACAGGGACGCGTACCGCTGGAGAAAACAGGCAACAGGGGTGGCACACTGGCAATGTGCTGCTTGGTGTAATCTACGCGTGAGGCTCCAGCAGCACCGGAGGCGACAGACCATGAGGAGGAGGTTGAGCAGCGGGAGCCCAACGGCGTGTCCTCGCATACTGTTTTGCTCATGCAGATCTGCCTCGTACGACCATGCGGGAGTGCGGGTGGAATGCTGCTGAAGATTGTAGGGCTGCCAAATGTGTGGCTGGCCAGTCGTCGACGTTCGATACCTCGCATTTGTTTCTGGAATGTCCCACGTACAGGCAGGCTACCGAGTGGCTGACAAGCTTGTGGCATGCGGCGGATGACCACTCTCTATGCCATCTGGTCGGCGCGGGCCTCGTGACAAGCCAGCAACAAGACGGTTGCGGCGGTGGTGAGCGCAGCAGTCAGCATGCTGCGCGCCGCAATGAAGTCCAACAGTCCAAATCTGCCTGGCCCCCTTTCCCTGCGAGATACATTACCACCTGGCCTGCAGCATTCCCAGGGCCATGTTTTCCGTTCACACGGAAGTGATGTCACGGTCACGGGGTCTTGTCTTTCCAAGCAGCCTCCTCGTCCATCTGGACTATAGCAGCGGTCTGTGTAGGTGGTGGCCAGCCTCTTAGCCAGGCAGCGCGTGCTCGATGTTGCGTTGCGCTCGTTGTCGCATCCAGTGACGGTGCCGTCTTAGCCTGGCCTAGGTTGTGTTTCAGGTGACTGGACCCTCAGGTTTGATGGCGGTGCACTGTTTCCCACACGCCTCAGCTGTTCTGGGGTGCCCGCCTGGACGCGGCGGGATCAGAGTAATCAGAGTGCCGCCGATGTATGTGTGGGGGGGGCTCCCTAAGCGGTGGGGTGTGGGCTGGGAGGTGCTTAGCCCTCCGACTTCTTGGAATGAACACAGGTTGGTTTGCTTGCTTGGGCCTATTGTGTTGGCATTGCTCTCCTTGCCTGCCTTTCTTTTGTCCTTGTCCTTGTCCCTGTCCCGGCTGGGTTTCCGGGTCCCAGAGGGTCAGGCTTGCCCTGTCTTGTCACCGCCTGCTTTGGCAACGGTTTCCTAGCCTGTAACCCTTCCCGTCCAAAGAAACAAAGCCGGAACCACCGACGCTAGCCACCCAAGACACGCAGACCTAACCGCACTGCCCGAGGCTAACGGGGCATGAGTGCATCAACAAAACGCATGGCATCCAGGACAAAGCCGTGCATGGACGTGCCCTGGAGTGTACGTTGCTCGTGTGGCATTGCCACGGGCCTATGGATGCAGCAGATGCGCTGCAGCAGCATTTTGCCGAGGTTACCCTACCGCTGTATGATACCGTTCGGGCCATCAATGACCTGCATGCGACCGCGCCACAATCGGTAGCGCTGCAGCAGCAGCTGTGGGCTGTGCAGGATGAGCGCGGCCGTTTTATGCAGGAGCTGTAGCGCGGCTCACAGCGGCGCGTGCAGCTGTGCATGATGAACAGTGACCTGGTCACCTGGCGGAAGCCCGGCAGGACAATAGGTGGCTGCGACATGACTGCAGCCGTCTCACGGCAGAACTGCATGATGCCCGAGAAGGACAGGGGCAGCTGGAAGAGCACGCCAACAAGGGTGAGCACAGGCGGCGCAATCAGCAGAACCAAGGCAGATCACCCACACTCAGGCCGTGTGTACGTGTGCTCCAGGTCAAGGCGGTCAGGGGAGCCAGCGACAATTCCACCGCACCAGTGTACCATTATTGCTACCACGGGCGCATCAGCATGCAGGGCTGCAGGCACGTTCATGTACCTCTGGGACACACTTCATCAGCCATGATGCGGTACCACTACACGACATGGACACTCCAGGAAGATTGCACACTAGCGCCAAGCAGCGATGATGACGAGGAGGCCAGCAGCGGTGATGGACCGTGCAGCAGCGAGCATGATGGCCTGCTGCAATCGCACAGCCTTGACGCCATCGCAGCTTGGGACAGGCACAACAAGGGCGAGGTGTCTGACGGCGTTTAAGCCCTGGAGGTCGTTTGATGGATGGAACAACAGCGCTTGTGACCACCTGGGCAGTCAGGACAGTCAGGATGCACCTGATAGCCAGGCAGGTGGACCAGTCGCCAACACACTGGAGGAGCTGCACGCCCCAATTGCGATGGTAATAACCATGCGATTGTGGCTGTGCACCCTCACATGCATTCAGGCATGCCTCCAGCAGAGCGGCTCGATCGCACGGACCTAAAGGTAGCGGGTGAGCGGCCACTATGTGTGTCCATGCTTGCTAGGCGCGCTTGACTTAGTGCATGTACTGTGTATGTCAGTGTGGTGACCGGCGCAGATTGTGTCACACATGTATGCCTTCAACGGAGCACCACAATCGCTCAACCATGCATGGCATCTGTGGCTGCTGCATGCATGGCTCCCCGATGCATGGTTTCCCAGCAACACAATGCCCACATACCTGCCATTGTCTACAAACATGCAGCGTTGTACAGTATCATCAAGCCAATGCTCCAACTTATCATGAAGGGGGGGAAACTATGCTCCTTGCTCCCCTCGCGGAGGGTGCTTCCCTGCCGTCTGTCGACGGGTGTTGTTGTTGCCCAAGGCGGCGGTCGCCGCGCTGCCCAAGCGTCTGGGAGGTGTGGGGATGCCTGATGTGCACAGTCTCATTTGTGCTCTGCAGGCTAAGCTCGTGGCTTTGTGCTTTCGCCCTGGTCAGCACGCGTGGAAGGCGTTTATGCTGCACGCTTTGGCCAGCACGCCCCATACCCAAACTGGGGCCCCGCTTGGGTGCTGACGCCTGTTCCGCTTGCCAGGCGCCGGCGGCCACTGTCGCCCCGCTTGCATGTTGTGGTGGTCCAGGGTGGTCGCTTTTCGTTCAACCATGCCCTACAGGATCGCCGCGGGGCGGGTGGGGGGGGTGGCGGGGTTGGGGGGAGAGGGGCGGGGGTGCAGGCCTGGAGCTACCTTTTCGGGCCCAACAGTTGGAGACTCTGTATTACAACCCCTCCGTCGTTCACTCGAATGGGCAGCCCTTTGAAGCCCCATCTCACCTGCTGATGTACAGGCGTTGTGGCCCTTCACAGAGCTCAATTTGCTTCATGCTCCTCCCCGCTGCTGGGTCACACATATCTCCAAGCCCTTACAGCAGCCTTGTCTCCAACCATGCAGCAGGCCTTGGCTTAGGACCGGTAGGGGGGGGCGAGTTTGTCGCCGATTACGACCAATGGTGGAGCACGCTAGGGCCATATACGGTGTGTACGCGTTCTTAGGGCGGTTGTGGTGCCACATCGTTTCTTCGTGTCATGACTTCGGGTCCCCTTGCTTGCTGCTGTGCAGGTTGGTGATCTCCATGTGGGGCCAGATGACCTGCCTTGGCAAACGGTGTCCATACTGGAGATGATCAAGGCCCGGCATAGGCGGTAAGTGCAGGAGGTGCCGGCCTAAATGCAATGTGGCACCGCAGGAGGCACGCGACTCCCTGCACCCCTTCGAGAGGCAGTTGTTGGGCCCGTGGGATCAACTCGCTGTCGACCCGTCAGTGTTGGGGCACAGTGACACGCCGCTCCACTCGTACACAACAAAAGCGGCACGAGCGCGCCTAAGGGTCAATTCACATATGCACCCCATTCCGTTAGGCACTGACCCGGTTCTGTTAGGAATTCTGACCCGGTTCCGTTAGGAATGCTAACGGAAGTGGGTTGCATCGTCGTTTAGATTCACACATGAGTCGATGCATTCTTAGCAAGGTTACAACTCATCTCACTCATAAATGCCTTGACTACCCTCAATACACATCCCTGGTATGTCAGCACTGCATGGTTTTGGGCGCTGCCCTCGCAGCGGCACACGCACGGGCTCACGCGGTGTCCGCACGGGCATCATCATGCCCCATGCTTGACTCACACGTGCTGTCAAGATCCCACAAGTCCATTACTTAAGGTCTGGTTGGTTTGGCAGCCATGCTGAATGTATGCAGGGGCTGACTGGTTGCTACTGCGCAGGCCCATATTCCAGCGCAATTCTGAGCACCGTGCGCAGTGCTGCATGGGTTAGGGCAAGGTTAGGTTGGTTTAGGGCATAAAAATGGCCATAGAATGCGTTTCCAAACAAAAACATGTTTTTGGCCAGCATCCCCCCCCCCCGTTCCGTTAGGATGCAGTTGCAGTTTCCCGTTCCGTTAGCATATGTGAACTGCTTTGGACCCAGTTCCGTTGGGAAAATCCTGACGGAACTGGGTCCAAAATCCTAACGGAACTGATGATATGTGAATTTAAGCTAACAGCCAGCAACACAGCCATTAAGCTTCAGCAGCACCAGCCTGGCTATGCAATGGGCGCGGCGCTTCAGCCCAGGCGGTGGGCAGCTGCACCGCTCACGGTGGCAACTACCGTGACATCTATGGAGAGTGTTTGGACCCGCGATGCCCGCAGGCAGCAGACGAGCCACATCCTGGACCCCGCATGGATATTCTTACACTGTTACCTCCCCGCACATCGCGCAGCAAACGCAACTCTGCTTCTCAGCAATGGCAACACCAGCTTCGGCTTGTGCGGACGTACAGGAGTTTGGGTGGGAGGCAGGTGGAGATCGTAGGGCCGCCACATGTGTGCCTAGTGTGCCAAAGGGCGACGCTAACAACCTTTTTGGAATGCCCCACGCACAGGCCGGCTATTGAGTGGCCGGCAAGCTTGTGGCACGCGCTTGATGGCGGGCGGCACCCGTTAACACCAGCCGGCATTGTGGCGGACGATCGCCGCCTGCGGCAGAACGCTCCTGTTGGACCCCGGGCAGCTTTGTGGCAAGCGCTGCGCATGACCACTATCTTCGCCATCTGGTCTGCGCGGTCTAGACCCTGAGGCTCGGCTGGGTTGAGGTGACTGGGCCTGCTTGCAGTCCCTCGCAGCCGTAGACGCTTCTGGCTCTCCGAAACGCACTCATGGCGGCGGGTTCCGCCAGTGCCGATCAGTCGGTCGCTCCCCTTGGTTGCCTTCTGCGTAGGCTTGCTCAGGTGACTGTCCTTGGGGCTGGTAGCCTCCGCCGCCTGCGATTTGTCCCTGGCGCCTTGCCTGCTCTAGTCACCTGACTGGCCTGTGCCCGCTGGCATAGCCGCCGTGTCGTTGCGGCCCTGTCATGCATGCGCTCGCTCAATGTTTTCTCAGCCACCTGGTCCTGCAGGGTGGTGGTCAGGTTCTGCATGGATTGCATCAGCTGTTGCGTATGAATGTCACCCATGCATGTTGGATACCCCGTAGGCCGTGCCACACAGACCAACGCCAACGTGTCCTGCAGGTTTTGTTTGTTGCAGCAGCCTGAACACTTGCTGGTGGGCTGATCAGCCACAGACAGGAAGCACTGCAGGACCCGTGCTGCCAGCCATCACAGCATCTGGGATGGGTGGTTGGTTTTAGAAAGTGAATCTTTCGGATCGCTGGGAGCCAGGGTTCTCAGGACTCGCTGCTAGCACCAGCACTAAGCACAAGTTCCAGCTGAGCCAAGCCCAGGCCCTTCACTTGTACTGTATGCGGGGAGACTGCGATTTTGAATTTGCAAACTGCAATCAATGTGGTCACACAAATGCGTCATCACAATTCATACCCCCCATGCAGTTGCCTGGAATGCTGAACGTGCACCAGCATGCTGCGATGTGTCCACCACCGACATGCACAGTGGTGTAACCTGGCGGCCCTCTTGGTGGCATGTACCGAGCATTCATCCGTGCAGCCGCCTGACCATACCGGCGACCCGGGTGTGTGGCATGGTGTGAACCTCCGCTGGAAAAGCAGATGCGTACACCTGAGTGTGCGTGTACCGTGGGGAAGGTGTGGGATGGACTGCGCAAGGAGTAAACCCCAGCAATATGCACTGCTGGATCCGCCGATGGTTTGATGCTGAGTGATATTGAAATCCAGCATGCTGGATTTCAACATCCCCCCTCCCTTTTTCGGTTGTTAGGCCCTGCTTGGTACTTGAACGAGCACTACAAACACTGGTACCAGGTGAACTGGGTGCCAGTGAGTAGCACTCAATACACTCCACCTTTTGGCCTGTCCATGGTGATGATGGCTCAAAGTAAGGTAAGACTTGTGTGCACATGCCTCGTTGACACGCCAATTAACTTTGAGTTTACTACCTCCCCATAAATGTCACTTCGTGTTGGCACACTTGTGAGTTGCGCACCCGTTTTCCTATCCTGCATTCAGCCAATAATGTGTGCACGCAGTTCTACACCTGTTTTTGCACCATTTAGGAACATATCACTCACAAGCCATCATGCTCAACTCCAGTGAGCGGCAAAGTCTTTGAGTGATTACTCAGGCATGAATTGACTAGTTTTGCCGCAGTCCATTTACTGCATCCTCAGCCAGCTTGAGCATGCTTTGCCCTTGCGGTAAGTCAGGCGTGCTTGCACGCAGCGTCTTAATATCCTATTTTGAACAGTTGTGTGCCTGTTGTAGCCTGCAGGTAGTTGCAGGTGTGGCATCCGCCGCTCAGCACAATACTATGGCCCCACGTGACACTCAAAGCAGTATGCATCGATCGTCTTTTCTTGCAGTACTGGCTCTATGCAGCGTTATCACGGCGCTCCTCCTGCTGACATGCGCTGCTGCGTGCAGCGGTGTGCATAGCAGCGGGCGTTTCCTGTTAACAGTGCCAGAGCCTTCAAAGACCAACGGGCACGCAGCACATGCTGGTCACAGGGTCAAGCTAGGTTTGATCGGTCCAGAGTTCTGGATGTGGCCGATGCTTGGAGAAGGCACCCATCAGTGTCTTTCTGGCTCCGATGCGGCAATCGAGTGCAGCCTAACCCACATCAAGTCGGACGTCGGGCGTGGCCACAGGCCCGAATTCAAGGAAGCTGACGCCCTTATTTATCACCAACCATCCACGTGGGTCTGTTGCATCCTGTTGAATGTCTTTTGCACGAGAACGCGTGCAGTGTGACGCGCAGTTTATTTCATGCTTGCTGCCTCGGTAGGTGCACGCCCGGATCACAATGAGCGCCCAAATCGCAGTGAGGCGGGGCACCTGCCCCGCTTGTGTTACCAATGGTAAGAGCTTGGAATGCACCAGTGATCTGACTCTTTGGTGTGCTGTGTGTTGTGTCGCCGCCTCACTCCCCCTCCAGTTGGCCTCCAGATGCCTATCGTGCCTGGCCGCACCAGGTGGTCGTCGGCTTTGACATGGAGCCAGTCATAAAATGCCCGCAGCTGGACAACAAGGAAGACATGGCCCACTATGACGTGGAGATGTCGTATCGAAGCTGTTCCCAAGTCCAAGCCCGATACTTTGAATACATTTTGGCCTACTACAGCTTCTTAAAGGACTTGCCTGAGGTGACGATGGCAGCGGTCTTCGCACCAGCGCTGCCCTTTGCTGAGAAAGAGACTGCTTTGGCATATGTTCAATCCAACTGTGCCTCATGGTCAGGCAGGCACCTCATCGTACGCAGGCTGATGGCGCGCAACAGCTCGGTTGTACCAGTACACTCCTGGGGCAACTGTGACAACAACATGGGACAGTCCCACACAGCTAACTTGCCTACCGGCAAGAGCTTTGAGCAGAAAATTAAACTGTTTAGAAAGTACAAATTCTGCGTTACAATGGAGAATTCCTGCTATCGGGACTACGTGACGGAGAAGGTGTTTGATGGCTTGATTGCTGGCTGTGTGCCGGTCTATTATGGTGCATCTAACGTCAACGATTACTTGCCGGATGCAAACGCCATCGTCAACTATGGAGAGCTGGGGTAAGCCACTAAAGCCGCTGGGTGCCTCCTCGCACATATGGGAACTGCATGTGTAGGTTCACTGTTTGTGTGCTCTCATCGCACGTGTCGCACAATCGGCCTCGCGTATGTGTTTGTGGCCCTCCAAGTTGCATGGCATGTGCACACTAGCACGTTGACAAGCGCATGATATGCATGACGAGGACCATGCGTAGTGAGGGTAGTGGGAGCGTGTGTGGCAGCAGAGCTCAGGGTCCAGACTCATGCTTGCAACTCTGACAAGAAGAATCTCATAACCATGCGAGCCCGTCGAAGTGTGTAACTTGGTGGGTTGTAGGACAGCTAATTTCATACTGAGCAAGTGGCAGCAGCTGGGACTCACCCACACTGTCTGCTCGGGGCGGCCTTGACCCCGTCCTGCTATTTTGCAGAGTGCGTGGAAGACGCTAAGCACGAGCACGCATGCCAACTATCACTACTATCACTACTATCACAAGTCACCTCAAATAGCTGTGTGCCATGCTTGGCGTTCAATGTGAGTCTCTCAGCGTCAATCGGCCTAACAAGTGTGTACACCTCTTTGTTGCGCCCTCTGGTGTGGACCCTCCTTACCTCACAGGAGCATTGACAAGCTTTTGGCAGTGCTCGAACACCTTGCCACCAACCAGACGGCTTATGAGGAGAAGATGGCGTGGCGAAGCAGGCCCTTGGAGCAGCTCAACCCTCTGTTTGCGGACCGCTTCCGCCGCTACCAGAAGGAACGTTCGTGGACGTACAAGTGCGATCTATGCCGATACCTCGTTGATCGCAAGGCGCGGAACAACCAGCCGCCCACAGTTACGTGCTTGTGGAACACGACATGGCATGACGAACCACCCGCAGACGTGGAGGGCCCTGAAACCAATAGCCACCACCGCCGATCTTCGCTAGCCGAGCCCGTGCAGCTGCTTCGCGCGCCCTACTTCCCGATTGGCAACTGAAGCTAGGGCTGTCGCCTCAGTGTTGTACGCGGACAGGAAAGTGACATTATGCTGCACTACTTGCATGCAGCGTGTGGTTGTGTTTGCTAATTCGATGCTACAGCCTGCGCATCGCTGTGTGTGTAGACGGACATGCAGGCTGTAAGGAGTGCATACAGGCGTATGACCTTTTGTGACAGCAGGCGTGCCTGTGGCTCGCATTGCATTCATGGGCTTGGCTTTTGCCTGGTGTTGGTATCCTGGAGGGTTGACTGGTCATCCAGGGTTGCTTACCACAGAGAGCTGGCCGCAGCCATTCGGTTGGGGGTGGGGCAGATAGCACATACAACCAAACGGAGAAGCCATTCCAGACGCGCATGGCACGGGCACATATGTGCCTACCCTCCGCTGCAAGCACGCCCCCACAGCTGCCGTGCCATTTAGTACGTGTATCTGTGGGTCTTATGCTGATATGCAATGTGCATATGGCGCTGCCGCCCATGGCCATGGCAATGCAGTAGATGCTTGAGAGTGGTGCGTGACACAAAAGGATGTACGTCCAACATCCTTGAACAAAAGTGTCAGTGCAACTTGATGCCGCCTGAGTTTGCACTGCAGGGGGGGTCAGTGCACCTTGATGCCGCCTGAGTTTGCACTGCAGGGGGGCACGGCGGGCTGGGCATGCCAGCGATCGCAGGTGGTTTAGCTGACGCGTGCGTGCAGCAGTGAGTGGGTCTCGTGTCGGCGATTGGCCCTGTCGATGCTGAGCTGCTGGCCGTGCAGCTGGGCAACAGTTGTTGAGCGCATTGCACATTTCATGTTGTGGCGGAACATCAAGTGATTGATTGCAAACATGAACCCACAGATAGTGTTATATGGGTGATTGAGCCCGCTGGGCGCACCACATTGTGTAAGGAAGCTTGCACAAATGCGCATGGCAGCACTGGAGGCCGAATGCACGGCAGGTGTGATACAACGCTACTTGCATGTAGGTTTGTAAGTTCCGCAGTAGACAGGGACTGATCACCGCGGAAGGCCAGGGCTCAAGTCAGGCAGGGTAGTGGTCAGAATCAAATTACCCAAGCCCTGTTATTCAAGGGGCTACAAGCAAGGATGTGTTGGATCAGGCACTGCACTGCACGGAGGTGCAAATAGGTCACTTGACTAGTCCATTGTCAGGCTGATTAGCATGCATGGCATGTTTGCCTTGGGCGTGGCTGGTTAAGAAGCTCCATACTATGGTTGGTGCATGCAAACTGGCCCTTATCGCATGCAATCTGGCCCATGCCTGAGACACATTTCCCACCAGCTTCCCAAATGTGCCAAATATCCCTGGCCTCCTCCCGAGGGCTTCCTGAATCTGGTGCCTTTCCCTGTCATCTGAGTGGCCTAGCTGCAAATGCGCGCTTGCGCGAGGCCGGTCCAGATGAGCATGCTGAAATCCAGGCTCTTGACCGGCGCTGTCCGTAGGGACCTGCAGCGTGTCCCTAAGGACCTGTTCTTAAGGACCTGTGGCTTGTTTTTGGACCTGCAGCGTGTTTTTGGACCTTGCAAGGCACTGCCACACTCTTCCTGGGAGTCGACTGCGCGCGGTGGTGTTGTCCAAAGTGTGCATTGGTGCCCCATTGTCTGAACTGACTGCATTTTCTGCTTGCCGATCAACGCTGAAGGGAATTTTACACCAAAGGTCATCGCAGGCTGCTAGCATGATGCTAGCATGATGCCCAACGGTGAGGGAAAGCGGGGGGTGCGTCTTGGCGGCGGGCGCTGCGCTGAGTGCAGAGGAACTAGGTTCCCGCCCAACACCCAGGAGTTACAATTCATGTTCACATGAGCTTGTGCCCTTCTCTGATTTTGGACTGTCCTTGGCTGGCTTAAAAATTATCGTCAGCGCCCCGCTTCGAGACCGTTGGGAACCGGTTTCGCCTTCAAGCCAAGGTTACCGCCACGGTTATGATGTTCCTGACACAATGCTTGAGCTGGGCAGGCGTAAAACCGATTTATGGCTATTTTCCTGCCTCCCAGAGAGGCGGCTGTGCGACCATATTGCTTAGATTGCGCGACCCTGCCGCCGTGCAACACTTTGCGTTGCTAATTGTGCGTGCCGTCCTTTCTACGGCACCCCCGAGCCCCATCGCACGCTGGCACCGTGCATATCCCAAATCTAGCCTGAATGCACACAGCAGCTGCACAACGCACGCACCACCTTTGGAGAACAGTCAACACTCAGCATGACGACGCCAACACAATGTGTGTGCTTGCGTGCGAGTGACAGCCCAAAGGGCATGCGTGTCAAAGCAGACTTGCTTGAGGGCTGTTAAAGGATATGGAAAACAGAACGCACAAATATAGGGAACACAGGCACCAATGGGTGTGCCTCGTCCGTGGCTTTTGCACACATGGTGTGCTGACTGGGCGAGTGCACCAGAAAATCTCTACCTCACACCCTACAGCGCGTCCTGGGGGTCATGTTTCATGTGCATACTGATGGAGCATGTGTCTGTTTTGCTTTCCAGCCTCGAGAATCTCCCTGCCTGCAAACGCTTGATCGCTAGTATCGCTAGCACCCTATCGTTGGGGTATCGCTTTTTGCCTTCGAGCCACGCTTGCGTACAACACCGACTTGCATGTCCTGAACATTGCATCTGGGCTGTTTAGGTGCCAGGCTCTTGGTTAAGTAGCTTGCCAGCCTCCCAACTTGCGGGGCCTATCACCTAATCCCCTTCCCTTTGCTTCCCGCTGGCCTAGCATTTGTCCAAACCTACTGCGCACAGTGTGCGCTTGCTTGCGTGCTGGTGTCCGTCAAAGCGTATGCATGCCAACATGTCAAACTTTGCAACGGCACCGCTGTACTAGCTTCTTTGCAGTGTTCGACAGTATGATGCAAGCCAGTGCCAAGTGCATGAAGAAGCAACGCTCTGCCGCTTTGAGGCAGACTGAGCGGAACACACCTCAGTGTGAGGATCGTGGTTCTGGGGTAATGATGGCTCTTCCGAGCTTACATTGTATGTGTGTGCAGTTGTAACGAGTACTGCCAGGATGAGGTCAGGTCGACAACTGCGTGAGACAAGCGAACGCCATTGCGCATGGCACAGCAAGCAGCAGCAACTACAGCAACAGATTGTCGTGTGTACTCTGTCAGCAGCAAGTGTCTCAGCAGTGAGGACCAACCCGCATATCCCACAGTGCAGCAGGATTCTCAGAGGCAGAAGCGCAGCTGCCGTCCGAGTAGCAAACCAGCACGCACGTGCAGCGCAGCATTCATGCAGTTGCTGGACTGTACTGCATATTGTTCCGCTCTCAACTTGCTGCCAGGGTGCTGCGGGGGCGTCATCTGGAGCAGCCCAACACCCGCCCCCCCACAGTCACTGGGGGCGCGTTGGCGTGAGCGCCCCAAAGCGACCGCCCGACCGCGCGCGGTTGGAGTAAGATAAGGTGCTCGCTGCTGAGCACTTGGCTCATGCACAGCAGCAGTTGCAGGCTGCCACCCACCCAGTGTCATCCCACCAGATCCAGGCAGGTTTTGAGGACCCTGGTCATGCGGGGAGCAGCAGATCCCTTCAGGTCCTCGTCCCCCTGGCCCACATCGCAGGCGCAGCAAGGACATGACGTCCAGTAGCCTGCCAGCCTGGTGAGCATGACACCCAAGGGTATAGGAGAATCAGAATGCCTGCACACCGTCCTGTGCATGAACCACAAGTGTGAAGACGACTTGAGTACCTGAACATTCAGGCGCAGGCCACCACTTGGTCGGCTCCTAGCCAGTCAGGCCCAGCGTCTTGCGGCAGCCGCACAAGCACATCCTGATAGCATCAAATGTGCTACAATGGTGGCAGATACAAATCAGCAACATATCAACGAGCAGGCGGGTCGACCTGGCTCGTGCACATCTTAGCCCACACAGCAGCACCAGCCGAGACCGCCGCACGCAGCTGCCCCTGCCGACAAGTTGATGGAGCCGGTCTTCTGCATCAGCGTGATGACTCGGGCTAGCGACATATGCTGGCAATGCAGGCCAATCCGCCGTCGCCTCGCATGTTCTACAAGAAAGACCTGCCCCGCGGCTTTAAGCTGAACCAGAAGTACGTATCAAGATGGTTTTTCATCGGGACCTGCAGCCTAGGCGGCTCCTATCTAGCCAGTCAGGTTGAGCGGCTCACAGCAGCCATTTAAAAACACCCCAAAAGCATCAGACTTGCTACGATGGTGGCAGATGCCGTGCAGCGACGCATAAACAAGCAGGCAGGCAGTCTGTACATGCCTAGCCCAGGTTGAGCGCCTTACCCATACCGTATGGCATCACAACCATGCGCTACAGCGCCATGACCCATTCTTCTCCTAGAAGGGGTGGGTGTGAGAGCAGCAGTGCCGCATTGGCGAAGCACTGTGCAAGGTTGACTAGGTTGACTGGTGAAAAGCTCGAGGCAAGCAAACGATCTAAGGTGAATCACTCGAGGCAAGCAAGCCAGGTGGGACATTCGAGGCAAGTTTCAGGGTGCCACAATCTACAGCGCCATACGTTGCATACATGCCTGTCTTGCTGTTAGCGGGAGGACCAGGATTTGATGCATGACAACATGAGGGTAGGGTAGAATGGGTCAATTGCCTTGTTTTGTGAAGAGTTCACACTGCTGGGCGTGTTGAAAATTTGCATGGGCGAACAAGCTGAAATGCTCGGGCGGTGGGAGGGGGGTTAAGCTGGTCACGTGCGTGCACGCACTGCATGCGACAGTCAGCATGGGATGCTGAGCAATACTTCCAACAAATATGACCGCCTAGCCCGCCTACTATCAACGCGCCCTTGCAGCCCTCAAACCTGTCCGTGGCGGCTGGCCCCTACCGTGCGGTGGGACACCGTACCGTTCACCTTCCTCATGTCGTTCGTCTCTTAAGCCATTCATCAGTATTTGAAGTGCTGACAGCCGTGGGCAGCACATGCCTGACGCTACTCTGTGGTGTTTGCCCCCCTGCTGAGGCAGGCTGCACGTACTGCTGGCCACACTGCGACTCCATGCACGCGCATCATGGGCAAGGCAATGTCCGTCTAGCATATGGATTAAGGATGTTTCTGTTCAGGATTGGCCGATGGCAGGTGAAGTGTTGAGTTTACCACCATAAATGAAATCTATGTGAAAGGAATGATGACTGCATTCTTTGACCTCGATTGTGTACTGATCTTGCAAGCAATTCTTGGGTTGCTGTTGACATACCACTGTTGTTGCTGACTGAAAGCCATCAAATAAATCAAGGTCAGTTCGGCAGCTACGTAAGCAGCAACAATGCCACGTCAATCACGACACCTTACCATCTTACCATTACTGTGGCTTACAGTACCTTTCATATCTCAAAACGTCTGTACTGGCTATCGTGAGACTGGCAAGTTTGAGGGGCTCGTGCCACATGCTCACGCTGGCCGCACAGTGAAGGACGTGCAGCCAACGCAGCTGAAGTATCCGGGTGAAGACCTGAGCATTCCAGGCGAGCTTCTTCGACTGGACGTTCCTGATTCTAATATACTCTTTACCCGACCCGTTCCTGGCACAGAATCGCCCCCGGGTGTTGAAGGGGAGTACCTGCTATGGGTGATATCTGCGTTTGTCGATACGCGCCCTCTCTACCGGGGCAAGCCAGCTCACATAGCCTTCGTTTGCGGGCTACACAGAGAATTCACCAGTGCAGCTCAGTTTTTTTGTCATTACAAGGGCCTGGACTATACGTTGCCAACAGTACTCAACGATGGGTTTTCAGACTGGGGCGTGCCATACTACCAAAAGGATCTCACGTGCCCACTGCCCAGTGGCATACTTCCTGACACCCTTTCCACTATTGAAATTGGTATTTCAGGCCACAAGGATCCAGGTTCACCTGCTGTGTGGCTCAAGGCTGAGGTCATTCCCGTGTTAAAAGGCTCCAAAATCCTTGATGAGCCGTTCACGCGCGCACTGCCGCGCTCCCAGCTGTCGCTTGAAGAATATGTGCAGGGCAAGGGCGACATCGCACTCTGTTCTCAGTCACTCCATGATGACGGCTTTGGCAGCATCGCCTCCATCTTCATTGAGTGGATGGAGTTTCAGCGGCTCATGGCTGGTGGCTCGGCGCTCAAGGTGCTCGTATACACGTACAACGTTGGACCTTACCTTGCGTCCGTGCTCAAAGCCTACCGCAACATGGGACTTGTGGAGATATACGACTGGGTGACCAACAAAAAATCTGTGCAAAGTCAAGACATTGTGACCAAACACGATGCAGGCTTTCACTGGTAAGCAGCAGCAGCCAGCGTGCAGTACGTAACATGTGTGTTATGTTACATTATGCATTATGCGTGCGTGCGTGCGTGCGTGCGTGCGTGCGTGCGTGCGTGCGTGCGTGCGTGGCGTGGCGTGGCGTGGCGTGGCGTGGCGTGGCGTGGCGTGCGTGGCGTGCGTGCGGGCGTGC
>BDDA01000547.1:68879-79602 GCA_001662385.1 Chlamydomonas asymmetrica
ACCAGGTTCAGGCAAAGTGCATCCGAGACCGAAACAAATTCCAAGTACCCCTGAAATGCAACCTGCAAGCCAGCAGTCTATACATGAATACCTCCAGGTTGCCACACACCACACGCGCGCATGCAGGTTTTCCATGCTCGGTGGGGCCTACTATGGAACAAGAAAGGTGTCTTTATAGTGCGGCGATCATACCTCCCAGGCGACCGCACGGCCGCCCAGGACACACGCTGCCTACTCTGCCAGGGCGAGGACTCCGCCTCTGATATTTTCGGAGGATGCCAACACCCTGACATGCACAAACAGCACATCCTGCGTCATGATGGTGCGGTGGAGATGATATGTGCATGCATTACTGACAGCGCTCACGGCGGCTGCTACCTTACAATTTACGCTGGTGCGCAGGATTCTTTACCCAATTGGGCCTCCGGCAAACGACTCGACGCGTGGCTCCCTGGGGCAGAAGGGGGTTCATGGGGTCGGGCCCCATGAACCCGACCTCAAGCGACGCACAATGCGCCCTGACATTCTGCTTATCCCCAGCATCCCATGCCACCCGCAAGCAGAAGAAATATCAGGGACTTGATCAGCCCGAGCAAGCCACACTGTTTACATCATGGATATTCCATACTACAGCGACACCAATCACCATGACAAAACCGCCGCAAAATCTGTACAGCGCCAAGAACTTGAAATATCCTTGCAAGACGCCGGCCGCCGAGTCATGTACATCCCACTCCAATCCACCAGCCTAGGAACCACAGGGACTATTCGCAGAGACTTTCATACCGGTATGCAATCCCTGGGAATACACACGCACGAGGCAGATAGCATAAGCAGACGCCTGCACTGTCATGCAACAGATGCAGCATCTCAGATCATCAGACTGCGCCGTCACCCAGAGCGGAGCACGCATTAATCCAGCAGTACCGGTATGCGCATGCCACCAGCAGATGCTGGCAGTTCGGGGCATCATGTAAGTAATCTGCACGCCAAGGAGATGGTGTGGTCGTTTGATGATCACCAATGGCTGGCCTTGGATTGATCCGTGCCCTTCGTGTTGTGCTTTGTATGATAAGGGCATGTGTGTTGAGGGCAAGGTACAAGAGGCTGCACGAGGCGACCCCATAAATGGCTACTAGGCGATTCCAGTAGACGCTGTGCAATCTGGGTGCTTTGGCTCTAAGTCATGCCTGCCGTATCTGTGCGTGGCAACTCGACCGGAATGTCATGCACCCAACCACCCCTGCAAGGAAGGGTGTTCATAAAACGAGAGCGCTGTGAGGTTTATCAAGGCACCGTCGTTCTGTGGATGCACTTGCTCGAGTTGCCAAGGCTGCTGAGCAAGCAAGGTCCCGTCGTGCTTGTTCGTCAGCCGTGGCGGCAGCGCACAAGGCGCTGGCTGAGGCCGCAACCGCGCGCAGCAGGTCGTCGATGCAATGCACCGAGCGCGCCTGGACATGACGACGCTGCACTTCTAGCGCTGCACGCTTGCGGACCCAATGCGCAGGCCCCTGAGCAGTCTCTTGGCTATCGCTTCTGCCATGGTCTCTCCAGTTCTCTACACGCGTGCAAGCAAGCAAGTCAGTTGTGTGCGTGTCTCTTAACAGCCAGGAACAAGCGGGTGTGCAACACCTGATGGAAATGTACGGTGAGCGAGCAAACAACGGCCACGATGCACGCACCCCATGCACAACAACATGATTGTTTCTATCCAGTCAGCAGCTCCACCGTGCGGCGGGTTTCGTAAAACGGCGGGTTTCGCAAAACGCGCAGCAGGGGAGGTGCGTGACTATCCTCACTTGTGTCATGAGTGCCTCTGGGACGCCAGCCAAAAAGGTTGAGGTCGCTGGCTCCCAAGGACAGGTGAGGCCGGCAATCGTGATTTCAACTCTGCTTACTATGTCGGCTGGCAGCTGGTCTATGCCCTTCCAGATACCAGCGTAGTTGCGCCGCTGCCTCGCTGTATCCCCTGGACAGGAAGCCCAAGGTATAAGGACAATCATGCGGTAGCGGCGCAAAGCGCCGACACTCAGGCCGACACTGATAGTCAATGTTCCTACATTAACATACCCCCTGCTGCTGAACGGTGTGCTTGACGCAACAATTTGCTATGTTTACGCTACAATGCACGGTTTTCGATAATCGATTAGTTGTGCACTCACCATGAGACCAATGTCCTTCATCAGACTCATATTCATGAGGGCACGCACTTTGGAGCCGGCTTCATCCCGGAGCATGCCAACACCACAAACGCGGGGAGCGTTGCGGCATGTCCCTACGCCTATACTGTTGGCATGCATATTGCCACTGCATGGGTGATAAAGGACCCTTCACACACAATGACCTGCCATCGCATCATGTAAGTGCTGCATGAAAAACACCATAGTCCCTCCTCAACAAGTGCTCTGCTAGCTGCGCACACACCCGATAACCTCACCCACTTGCGTGTCGACTTCAAGCTAAACAGTTCTTCACGCCATGTCATGCAGCCTTTCTACCGATGAGACCTGGCCCTCGCAGTGGTCTTTTGGATGTGGCTTGGGCGCTGCTAAGTAGGCTCAAAGCCGAAGCTGCACGTCAATGCCACTGTCAACATGCACGTGCGAGGGAGAACAGTGCTGATGCGCCTCTCTGCAACGTTCTGCATACAGACATGCATGTGCTTTGCAGGTTTGCTCCATCTGTGATGGTATAGGTGCATCATGTGTGCATTCGTGCACGTGTAGGCAGAAGTAGCAGCAATTGATCAGGCATGCGGGCCTCGCGGGCCGGCACACTGGCAAGTGCTTAGCGTTGTGTGGCGCGGCCGTTCGCATGAGAGGCCTGAAAGGTAAAGGGCTACGTGACAATGGAGAACTTACAACAGTATATACCATGTTCACAGTGTGTGATGCGTGCGAACAGTTTTATGACTGGCATATATGACATACGTGAGGAGCAAGCAAAGCTTGGCATGCATGCAGGTTGCCATCTTTGTGGCTGAGGCTCAAACATATGATAGGCCACATGCATGCCACAGTATGTTCGCTAATGCATCCAGCCACGACCAGTATATGGGGTCACTCCTGCACAAATACGTACCCCCCATGCATGCATGCCAACAAATGCTAGGACTTTAACACCGTCTGCTTAGTAGGTCTTTCATAAAGACCTAGAATGCTGTACCAAGTGGAAAGACATTTGTTGCATGTGCAGTGGGTTTGGTTGTAGGCAGGCCAGGCACATGGGTGTTGCAACATAGGTTACATATACGACTACCGGCATGCATTCAAGCAAGGTGGCTTGTATAGATAGGTACGAGTGTACCGACGTACATGGTGCGGAGGTAGCGGAGGCCGCAGGCAGGCATGTCAGGCGGCTAGGTCAACCAGCTCAGTAACTGCCCCAACACGCCCTCACGCAACCGGCGGTTGCCGTGGTGTGGCACTGCATAGTCCGTCACCTGTGACAGCTGGTGATGGAGCTTGGCAACTTGGTCGTCGTTCAGGTTGCCCTGTAGCTCCATTACGTGTATCCAGTCTGGCACAGCAGCGTGGAAGTATGCTGGAGGGTAGAACACAACGTTGGGGTTCAGCAAAGCTGCAGCTACGCTGAAGGACGAGCGGCTCATCACCATGACGTCTGCTGTTGCTAGCTGCTCTATTGTCCAAGCAATGTCCATGTCTTCCAAGAAGATGGAGTTTGGCACTGCTTGAAGCTCTTTGTAGTCCCAGCCCTCAGGGGTCTGAACCGGCTTGCCCTCATGTGTGGCATGTTCTTCTACATGAAACTCAACAGTGTACCCCACGCCTGCTCGCTCCAACCATTCGGTCGCATGCTGCACCACCTTAGCGTAATACTTGTCCGGTAGCAATCTGTCAGCAAGCTTCTATTGCAGCACGTCGCCACGGCGGATGTGCACCGCTACGCGTGCCAACCTACGTTTAGAAAGTGTGCCGTTTATGTTGACGTCGTGGTGCGGCCGTGCTGAGTTGTGCCGGAGGACACTGTAAGTGGTGGGATATGAATCCGTGATTGTGAACGGCATCAGGACTTTAACCAAGGTTATCTCTCCTGGCGTATAGTTGGCTGCCAGAGCCTCAAGGGTCCTGATACCAAGCCATTCTACAGTGTATGTTGCACCGATGGGCGTTTCACGTTGGGCATTGTTGACTTCATCAGCCGGTTGGACACTGAGGGCAGCCCGAAGGAATGCGTTGACCCGCTTGGTCAATGCAACATGGTCAGGGGAGCCACGTGAAACGTGGGGTATGTCCTGAAGCTCTGTATGCAGGTATCTAATACCTGTCGCCTTGGCAGCGCAGTAAATACCCAGCACACGTTGAATCTGTGCGCCAGTACCATCTCGATTTCCTCGGTGCGAATGGTATGTCAGCGCAAGGTGGGTGGACACTGGGTTGGAGAATACTGGTAGCATAGTATGAGTAGGCGATGGCATCATCACAACGAGGCACACCACTGCGACGTTCAAGATGTGTGTACTGGTTAAAGCGCTGCGGGCAGTCATTGCATGCGAGGTAATACGAATGTTAGGCTGCAATACACTGTAGACACAGCTCAGTAACTACGAAGCGCAAGTCATTATACACATGAGCATATCGGACACGCCGTCATCAGACTTGACTTGGGTCGAGTGCTGTCACATCGCATCATGACTCGACAATGGTGGTGACCAGCGGAGGACATCTTGCCACGCCAACATTTTGCGCTTGGAAGTTTCCGGCAGCCGTGAGTATTTCAACATGTGCTTTGTACCTGGCCTCAGTGCGTGTGCACACGTGGCTGCCTTGCCTCGGTGCGCACTCCTGACTGTCTTCTGCCTCGGTGCGCTCACTAGACTGCCTTGCCCCCAAAGCACTGAATGCGCAGCAGCAGAAGTACATGACCTTCCTTCCTCAGTTGTGCCTTCCCACCGGCTACCCACAACCCTAGACCGTTGAGCAACGGGTTTACCATTGCTTGTGCGTCATGAGTATCTATCAGCCGCCATCAGCTAGCCAGCCCTCAGTGTAGTTCCCATCCTGCTGCATATGCACACTGCATGGCCCCGCGGGAAATCACACAAAACATCCCTAGAGTACCTAGACGCATACCCCCTAGCTCATCATATCACATGTCATGTGACCGCAGGCGCATTTACCATGCGAAGCTCGCCGGGCGTGCCCGGCCTACTGAGCTCATGGAGCTGGAAGCCTTGTAGTACAAAACTCACAGATTCTCAAAAAATGTATGTGTCTCCAAATCTGTAAACTCTGAATGCGGCGTGCTTGAGACGTGCGTGCTTGAACCAACCGAGGGGGTGCGCCATTGGATGTCATTTGAGCCATCTTCGTGAATACCATTCTGGAATGGTATCAAGGTATCAAGTACCAGTAGTAAAGCACTGCATGGCACCATAGGGTGGCACAATTGGGTGGCTTGCTGGCTGTTGGGAGGTGGCAGAGGGTAGTGGATCTTAATTTGGGCAGCCAAGGAGGTTTCCACGGATCTGCATCTGAAACTGGGGGTTCCTAGCTCCAGGATCGGCAGATTGAGACTCAAAGATCAACCGATGTGCAGAGTGGGAAGATCGGCAATTGGATGTCGGGCTTGGCGAGCCAAAGACCGGACAGGTTGTGCAAAGATCGACCACCAGACCGCCGTATGTAAGCTTCAAACAGGTCAACTGGCTTGTCAGGGATTGTTTTGTGCCCGCTGTCCCATTGCGTACTGGCTGAAGAATGCTTCCTCATGCTTTGTGTCACAGCCGCGAACCCCTAAATCCTAAACTCTAACCCAGGGCTGCTGGGTGAGCCCGGGTTGAGCTACCTGCGCCCTGTGCGCGCAGCTAAACCCTAAACCCTAAAGCCTTTTGTCCCGCCACGGCTGGCATTATTCAGCCTTGTGCTCGTACAATCCACCGTTATATAAATAAATAAATGGTACGCCCCGTTGCCAGGGTGCTTTTTGGGGGAACCTGCCGTCCCCGCACCATATGGTGCGAACGGGTGGCGGCCACCTTCGAAGGGGGTGGGTGGGTTGGAACCGTTCAGGGAGGCTTATGGGTGCTTCGGGGTTTTTGTGTGCTCCGCTCCAGGTGACGGCGCAGTCTGATAATCTGAGATGCTGCATCAGTTGCATGGCAGTGCAGGCATCTGCACAGGCTGTCTGCCTCGTGCATGTGCACTCCCAGGGAGTGCATACCGATGTAAAAGCCTCTGCGAATAGTCCCTGTGGTTCCCAGGCTGGTGGCTTGGAGTGGGATGTACATGACTCGCCAGCCGGCGTCTTGCAAGAATTGTGCGAGTTCTTGGCGCTGTACAGATTTAGCGGCTAACCATCGGCGGCAGCCACCCAGTGGCCTCCCAGCCTCTGTCCAACGCCACGGCATCTAAGCGCAAATACCGTAATCATACATATGTGTCTGATGCTACATCAACAGGGCTAATGTGACTACATGCTGACTGGTATGCTGACTGTGCGATAGGCATCCCGGCAGTTGCGCATGGGCATACTGCTGAGGCAGACACCGCGTGGATACCGTGGGGTGTTGAGGTTTTAGGGATTAGGGTTTGAAATGTTGGGTTCGGTTCACGAATGCAGGCCTTACAGCACACATCGACAAAAACAGTAATACACTGGAAGCATGGCTGTGATGGCGCCAAAATCATGCACAACCGCTGCACCTGCATACACGGGTAGACATGAGTCACAGACGTGTCCAGATTGCCATGTGTAAACTATGTTACACTATAACAACTCACGGCAAAACTCGACAAAACCTGGCCTTTTGGAAAGCGCACCAGCACCCAACTGGTGTTGTGGATGCATGCTTGGGCATGCCGAATCGCTAATGTCTGGGAATGTTGATGCGCGCTGCCACGCCATGCCCACTCAAGCTCCTGGCTGTGGCCCGGCCACTATTGCTACTGCCGCCTGCCTTCCCCATTCCCCGTGCATTGTGTAAATACCGCTGGCACCTGAACCCTATAAACCCTAACCTAAGGTTGATGGATGAGCCTCTGCTCCCTGTACACGCAGCTCACCGCAAAACCCTACACCCCGCTTTCCAGCCACTGCTGGCAGCATCCCGCCGTGTGCTTAAGCAGTCCACTGTGGTGGTTCCTATGGCAATCATCCCTGCATTCATGGCACCGGCCGGCGCCCAGCATGAGCGCAACGCCATGGCATCCCATCAAGTACGTTAAGCGCACACAGAGTGTGTGTGTGTATATATGGGGAGGAGATCAGCTTATCGTCTCCTGACTGGTATGCTGACTGTGCAATAGGTATCTCAGCAGTCTCGCGTGGCCGCACCCCTATTGGCTTCTGAGGCACACACCAGGTGGGGTGCTTGAGGTTTAGGGTTTAGGGTTTAGGGTTCAGATCGGTTCGCGAATGCAGCCCTCTGCATCAGGACAATAGCAATGATCTGGGCGCATGGTTGTTGTGGGACGCTGAAATCAACCGCTGGACCTCCATATACGCGTAGGCGTCAGTCACATCCCGTGTTCAGAATGGTGGCGCATTGCGTGGTGCCACTCCCGCATACCCGCATTGCCATGTGGTGTTTCGCCCCAAACTACGTACTGTTGACAAGGTTCGTGCAACCTGACGGCAATCCTCGGTGCGTTGAAGCTGCTCTGTCTTGTGAATGTTTGGGTTACATAAACGCGTCCATCAGCGCGTGGGTTTTGGCACGCATGCATACCATGTGCTTGCGGCCTGGGTGATAGGGGTCACAATGTGTTCCCCTGGTTTGGGACTGGGTGCGGTCAAGCACAACTAACGGGAGCGTTGAGCAGAATGTAAGCCCGTTACCGTATGATAAGCGTAGCAAGCGCTGCTGCCTCAACACCTGAACTCTGAAGACCTGGTCAGCGCGTTGTGTGGGGACACACAGGGAAGAGGGTGTAGAATGCACTCTACAGTGATTGCACCAGCACTTGTGGTACGATGCTGGCTCATCGCATCAGCAGTTTTGGGTTTAGAGCTTCACAGGCGTGCATCGGAGCACGCAGTTTAGCCCCTGCATGCAGCATATCCAGTGGCCTCCCAACCAGCTAAACGTCAAACACCAGATATGTGGGCTGCTTGTGGAACCTTGACAGCACTGGTGAGTCAAGCACTGAGCCGGGTGATGCCAATAGTGGGGACAACGCACGAGCGCATGCGTGTGCCGCTGCGAAGACAGTGCCCCACCCAGACCATGCTAATCTGGTCAGGAGTACCAGACTAACCTGGTTGGTTCCTAACCAGGTGCATATGTGAACTGACCCTAAGGGCGCCGCAATCGTCCACATCGTGGTTGCGGTGCGATTCGAACTTAGCATCCAATTTGCAAGAGGGCATCCGTCAAGCTGAAAAGCACAAACAAATATTTGTGTCCCTTTGCTGGTGTTGCTGGTGTGAGGTTGGGTGGTACAGGAGGGGCGCAGGCAGCGCTGCGCTGACGATCAAGGTCCAGTCTGACGGGGCTGCGGGGGTGATGTAACCACAGGGACAATTGCGGTGCACCGCCTAGCATCTGAGTTGTTGAGGTGCATGCAATCTGTGTTTCAAGCACCGGTTACTGATAGGTCATCGCCTTCGCCATGGTGGAATGACCAATGTGCGCTACTTAAGTCTGAATTTGTTCTAGCTTTACGCCATTACAACACCAGTCTCGGTGATGCACGCGACGCTGCTAGGGACGCCATGCGATGCGCACGACGCAAGTACAAGCAAGAGTGTCGGTTGGCTGAAGCATTATTTCAACAGAAGCAACTGGTAGAACTCGCAAAGTCGCCCCGCGCCTTCTTTGCTAAGTTAAAGCCTCGGGTCAATGCTAATGCCCGAAGCCCCACACTATCCGATTTTGATACTCACTTTGCCTCGTTGTTGGGTGACGCATCCCTGCTTACACCCGCTCAAGTCAGGAAAGCTAGGAAATGCATGGATATAGCACGTGCGTGGACTGATGCTGCCCCCCCGCCGCTCCCGGTCTGTGGTTCTGACCTTGTGACTGCATTTGAGAGCATGCAGCGCTCGCGAGACGCACTGGCTAAGAACACGGATGCTGGGGCAGACTTCACACTTGATAAGGCTGATGTTTGTGCGGTGTTTCACTCGATGGACAACAACAAGTCTTCTGGAGTGGATGCACTCCCCGGTGAATGCCTGAAGTATGCACGCATCCCTCCGCCTACAGGTGATGATACCCGTAAGCTTGGTGCCTTTAATCTGTAGTTTGTTGACTCATGCACAACTTTGTTCAATCACATTGCGCACAGTTCCGATTACCCTGACCCTTGGTGTACCGCGACAATCGCTCCGATTTTCAAGGGTAAGGGCGATCCTTTGGCCCCTGGCAATTACCGCGGAATTGCTGTCATGAGCTCATTAGCGAAGGCCTACGCTGCAGTCATGGAGAAACGTTTGAGTAGTTACCTGGAGAGTAACGAGCTCAGGGCATCGGTTCAAGCCAGGTTTAGGCGTAAGCTCAGCACCACACACAACATGTTCATTTTGCATCACCTGCGGTCTGCTCAGAGGCATTCTGCGGAGGCTAGACCGTTGTTTGTGTGCCTCATTGACTTTGTTAAAGCATTTGATAAGGTGCAACGTTCTGTGTTATGGGAGAGGCTGCAATGTTTGGGTGTGTCCACCGCATTCCTGGATTGTCTCCGCATGATGTATGAGCGGGTCCGCATGCAGGTGAAGTTGAGCTCCAAGTTGGGTAGTGTGTTTGATAGCATACTAGGTGTTAAGCAAGGAGATCCACTGAGTCCTGTGTTGTTTGGTGCTTTTATTGAGGTGCTGCCGGAGTTTATTGTAGCTTTGAACAAAATCAGGGTTGGTATCCATGGCGAAGGGGTAGATCTGCTCAGCGAGTGTCCTAACATTGAAGGCTTTACTCTGTTCTACATGCTGTTTGCGGATGATCTCACTCTAGTGACGTTTGACCGTGACAAGCTTCAACAGTTGTTGCATGTATTAGCCCAATTTTGCCAGGTGTTTGGTCTGGAGGTCAATACATCCAAAACGGAAATCTTGGTTATGGGTGATGAGGAGACAGTGAACCGAGCTATGGCCGTCCCCTTGCTTTACGAAGGGGAGGAGTTGCGTTTTGTGCGGTGCGCTAAATACCTAGGAATGTTGTTCACGTCAGATGGCAAAATGGCTGCTGCAGAGGAGGCGTTATGCGCGAGTGCGAGGCGTGCATGCTTTGCTGTTACACAATGCATCCGGTCAGTTAAGCACTTGACTCCACTGACGCAATTGAACCTGTTCAACATGAGGGTGAAGCCTATTATGCTGTACGCGTCCGAGGTGTGGGGTGTAGATCGACTCGTGTTGCCGCGCACTCCACTCAATGGTAGGTATTATGGCAGCATCCTGCCCAACAATCCACTAGAGCGTGTGACCACCGATTTTCTCAGGTTCATCAGCGGTGCTAGCAAGGCTACCCCCAACTGGGTTCTGATGAATGAGTTTTCCGTCCAACCCATGCAAGCTCAGATCATGCACCGTATTGGTACCTTTTGGAATGGTTTGCGTAAGAAAGTGAGCTCTGCGCGTGGCGATCCTCGGGATTCCAGCAATCCGTATGTTTTGGCAGCCAAGGCGGACATTAGGTTGATGTTGCAGCGATGCAAGGGGTGCTGGACATATAAAGTTGTGAAGTTTATAGCTCAACTTGATCAAGCACGTCACACTCGCAACATTCCTGAGGAGTGTGCTGAGCCCTTCATTGATGGATCGC
>BDDA01000548.1:7549-46825 GCA_001662385.1 Chlamydomonas asymmetrica
CCTGTCATGCAATCCATCACCAGAGATAACACAGGCATGCCACCAAAACGCCATGCAGGGATGCTGCTTCATACATGCGATGATCGCTCAACCAAGCGAAGTATCAATTTCCCCAAAACAAAATCGGTCGACGTCGTTCTGCTTGTCTGTATGGCCGCTCATCCGTTGATGCTGTTGCAGCGCTGTTCTGTCGATACCAGTACACTGTGTATGCTGTGTTACGTTAACATGTATGTGAATATGGTAATGGCCCTCTAATAATGCATGGTTATACACGTTATGTTATGTCAGGAGCATGTCGGCCAAGAGGCCCACGCTCCCCCCAGACGGGGACCAGATGACAAGTACACGGCGTATGCTCAATCCGGGAGGCCCTCATCATGGCAGGAACCTGTCCCAATACCTAACCACCTCTGGGCTTCCATACCATAGCTTGCTGCCTGCCGGGTCACTCACTTTAACAGCACCCCCGAAACCACCATCCGCTGTCCCGAAACCGCGCTCAGAACCACGCCCGGAACCACCCCTCAGCAGCCCATCCTGGCCTCCTTGCAGCCCCTCCTCCGCGTCTGATTGCGCGTCCGATTGTGACCCGGACAGCAGCGAAGTGGACCGCACGGACGGCGAACGCGAGCGCTGCCCGGCCCGCTTGTTGGACATGAGCAGCGACCAAAGCGACGCCCAGCCCGCGTTGCCGCGCCCGCCAGAGTAGGAGTACCCGCTGACGTCGTCGCTCGCGCTGGCTGCAGCGCCCCACTGGTCGATGCTGAGGCTGGAGAGCGGGTGCTTGGGAAGCAGGCTGCGGCGGCCGCGGCCAGCCGTATTACCGTCTTTGCCGCCACCGCTTCTGCTGCTGATCCCGCTGGTGCCGTTGGCGCTGATGTCAGCGGGGGAGGCGCTGCTCCCTGGTGGTTTCGGAGCGCCAACCTCTGGCGGCCCAGCGCTGCCGCTTCTGCTGCTGCTGCTGCCGCCCCTGGCGCTAGCACTGGCGGTGCTCATGCCATCCCGGCCGATCCCGGAGCCGGCAATAGCATCTGCCACGCCGGCACTAGCAATGCCGGGGAGGTCCATGCTGGCGACGCTGCCGACGCTCCACTGCGCCGGCGTCTGCCCGGCAGCTGTCTTGTACGACTGCTGCTCCGAGCGCCGCTGTGGGGTGTGCCACACGCCCTCCAGGACCACCACAACGGCACCAGGCAGCAACGCGCTGTCCACTGGGCACACGCCGTCACCCCACGTGTCGCCCCGCCCGCAGTTGGCCTGCACATGCAAGTGACAAATGACCGTAAATCCAGAGTCCCGCAATACACAGAAGCTGCCCCAGACAAGAACGAGCTTCCGTCACCATTTAGCCCATTGCTGGCGGTGTTTGCTTTGTGTATGATCACCAGAAGCTTCTGTGGGCGACGCCGAATGTATGTAGTGATGTAGCCCCATCGGCGCGTGCGTGCATACAGGGGGAACCCGCGCCCGCCCGCCCCCCCCCCCAAAACCCTTGGCGAGCTCGTCTGCCAGGACTACGGCATGAGCGATGTTGTGCGGTGGGGCTGGATGCCAACCTGGTTCGTGACACTGTCTGTGGTTGCGTTTGTGCTTGCTGGCACACATTCTCTCTCTCTGCCTCTCTCTCTCACCGTGTAGGCACTGTGGGCGAACACCGCAGGCGCGTTTCTCAGCAGCGACGCCTTGGGGTCACCTGCGCGTGCAGGTTGCGGTGCGCCATATGTCTTGCAAGTTGCAATACTATTGACCTCGGGAGGTATTTCAGGGATCAGGGAATATGGAAGCGGTGGCAGCGTATGCACCCTGTGCGCTCTGTATGCGTGAAAGCAACGGCGCATGCCGGCATGCGTCCACGCTCGTTAGCGATCTGGGGGGACGCACGCACCCTGGACGCATCCGTGTACTGCACTACCGCTCAAGCACATGAATACATTTGGCCAAGAGCATGAGATACAGGTCTGGTGTGCGTTTTGCTGCACCGTAGCGCGCCCATGTGTCTCACCTGTCACAGTCTTCCCGATGCAGCATATGACCCTGGACTCCCTGCGCCCGCCCTGCAGTCGCGCACGCGGCTGGTACTGCGCACACGGCAGCGCCCCAGACGCCGACACGCTCTCCGTGGCTGTTGCCGTCACTGCTGCTGCTGCAGCCGCTGCCGCAGCGCCCGATGCTCCCGTCGTCGCTGGTGCTGCAGCGGGCAAGGCATCGCCTATGCAATTCTCCAGCTCTGGTGGTGGGGGCGCGAGGCTGAGCGCCTGAGCGGAGGGGTAGTGGTAGTTGGCGAACCGCAGGCTGCTGCCGGCGACGTCCGGCGGTAGATCCGCCGCCTCGCCCTGACGTCGCTCCTGCACACGCGGATGTGCATGTGGTTTGCGATTACAGGACACATGAATAATTATAACCGCGGGAGGATGAGTGGGGGAGAGAAAATGGGGAAGTGAGAGATTTTGTAAGTGTGCAGTTCGCACCTGGGATGGCGCATAGCGGTGCAGAATGCCAATTCAAGAGCGTAGGCGTTACATGGACTGTTGTATGATATATGAAGTGCATTGGTGGGGGTATCAGACTTATCTGTCTTGGTTCAGGCTCTGCACGAGCCATGGCCACACAGGCATCCACTAGTTCGTGGAGCACAGGGGAAGGCTCCGAAACATGGTTCCGGAGTTGAAAATGCTTGGTGGCAAATGAATGGCACCATTCAAATGCACAACTGACAAAGTTTCACCATATGTGTGCAGGAAGGCAAGCGTACGGTCAGGGCGTGTTACAACCCGCGCGCGCTTGGCAGCTCACCGGAACGCGTCCGAAAGGGTACGCCTCGAGGCTGCCGTGCGGGGTGCCCAGCGTCAGCAGTGTACACACCTTGTCGGAGCAGTCCCAGGTACGACCTGGAGCATACGAGCAAGCCAGTCGAGGCCACACCCTCTGGTGCACGTGCTGCATGGTCATGGCTCACCAAGCTGTACAACATGCAGCTGTACAACGTGAAGGTTCCGCAGATATGCGTGCAAAGATCCTGCTGTGTTTGATGATCCTGTGGCAGCAGGTCTAAAGTGGTTCGGCAAGCCGCCTACAAGCCTGCGGGTGCGTACCTGCGTACTTTGCCTTGCCCAGAATGAGACGAGCCAGCCAACCGCCAGCGGAATGCGCAACCAGCGCAATAGGCAAGGGAGAGGCTGCACCTGTAAGCTCGTTTGACTCAGAGGAGCCAGGGCTTGCGACGGTGTGTTTGTTGCTGCGTGCATGCAATTCCTCCACAGCCGAAACCAAGCGCTTTAGGTAAAAGACAAAGTCCTGGCCACCAAGCGTCGGCCACCACTCCCAGGGTGCTAAGGGCATGACAGCTGCATCAGGGCAAGGGCCACCGCAAGGCGTCGGTCAATCAACTGCAGGCGCGTTCTGGAGCAGCGTATTGGTCGAACACCCTCTCACAGCAGCAGCCCATACAGATGGTGATATGGTGATTGCGTCTTTCCTTCGTACTGTGCTAGGATAACCGGTTATGCAGCAAGCACGGGTACTTTTTGAACGGTGTTCACCTGTGTCATGGCCCAAGCGTCGAAGCTCAGCTGCCAGGTCGTCATACTGATGACTGCCTTGCAGAAAGCCAGGGAGGATGAGGACAGGACATCGCTGTACTGGCGTGTTTCTCGCTGACCGGGTCGCTGCTTGCGGTGTTTGTGCCAGTGCTGCGCTGGGTTCAAGCGTCGCCGCTGCATCTGAAACTTTAAACGACCTCACGCAGCGCCGCTTCGCCCTGGAGCATAGCTGCGTGGAGCAGAACCCTTTGGAGGCAGGTTGCTCCCTGCTGCAGTACACTGGCCGGCTGGCAGCCAACATTTCGCGCAGGCTAGGGTGCTGACAGGTGCAGGTGTGAGACCGGAGGCAGTGTTGTGCGATATTAATTTAACACGCAGTGGACAGTGTTAGTGTGGTACAGTGCACCACACAATATGCATTGCCAGCCGCACATTCTGCACCGTTGGCCAACCGTTGTCGCAATCAGAGCATGACTGCTGGCAAGGCCCCCGCTAGCCAAACCTGCGTGGCGCATGCTCACGCAAGGTTCCTGCAGGCATCTCGATGCAGTCCGGCGCGTCTGACATGCTGACTGTGCGGAACCCCCCCCCGAGGTAACCCCCGAGGGGCCAGTTCACATACGGATCGGATCAGGGCCGGATCAGCTCTGCTCCCTGGATCGGATCAGGGGGTGGCTCTGCCCCGAATGGGCCTGATCCGATCCGGCATGCAAATTCAGTTCACATATGACGGATCCGCTCTGAAAAGTTCAAAAGCTATGAAATCTGCTGTTGCCGGGCCTGTAAACCCTTCAACTTCGCTTATAAAGTACTAGACTGCGCTATGCGTGACCTTTTTGGCAACCGTCTGCTTTTGCTGGCGGTAATCGGCGTGCTGGTGTACCACCAGCGTCAGATGGAGGCAGTTGCCGCTGCAGTAGCAAGCGAAGCAGCTGCAGCCATGGTCCCCTTTTTACAGTACCTGGTGTCAACAGTGAAGTGGCCCCGGGAGAATCTCAAGCGCCGGT
The DNA here is from genome assembly GCA_001662385.1 of Chlamydomonas asymmetrica. Classification (NCBI taxonomy): domain Eukaryota; kingdom Viridiplantae; phylum Chlorophyta; class Chlorophyceae; order Chlamydomonadales; family Chlamydomonadaceae; genus Chlamydomonas; species Chlamydomonas asymmetrica. The sequence goes on from BDDA01000548.1 coordinate 12,099, forward strand.
TCTGGTCGATACGCAGCGACTCGGATGTCTGGGGTGCGTATGAACGTGACATGCTGGCCTGCGCTCCTCAGTGCCGTAAGCACTAAGATAACCTGGTGGATTTCGTGGTGCAGCAGCAGCTTTCCTGCGCTTTGGAGCCTTTGCAGGCTTTGCCACAGCTGATGGCTCCAGCACTGGCAGAGGTGCAGGATGACGAGGTGGTTTACCTCCCTTTCCATGCTGTCTCTCACCCCCCAAAGGGTGTTGCGTTGCATCTGGTGCTGTTGTCGGGCCCGAGCAATATGGCTTCAGACCCGGCAGCTGTAACTTTGCTGCAACCCCCTCTCTCCTTCACTGCCCTGGATGCACCAAGCGTCCAGCACACGAGTCGGCTGCACGCGTTGCGATAGTGGAAGTGGCAACGTTGGTGTTACGCCATGAGGACGCCTTGCAGGTTGCCTGGCGTTGTCGGTTTGGACAACACGCATCGGCAGTACGGCGTGGTCGCATGGACCACTGCGTGTGGTGAAGAGAATCGGTTGCGCCATGCGCTCAACTGCGCAGTAATGAAAGGCCTTTTGGCACCCACGACAAGTGCAATGGCTTAGCGTTACATCGCGAGCCTGTCTGCAATGCTGAACATGACAAATGTGGCTATCGGGCGCCCGCATATCACTGCAGGCGACATACGCTTATTGCATGGGGAGATAGAAATTCACGAGTGGACTGTACAGCTGCCAGTTGTGCGCATAGATTCAAATTCTCCAGCTGTTTCTTGGGATCCTCTAGCTGGGATCCTGGAGGGGGCGTGGGCCCCTTAACCTTAGCTAAAACGCTCTCAACCTCCAGTTCAGTGTACATATCATTAACGTAGCACACGCTGTTGCTTTGTGGCCGGGTTGCGGGCCCTGAGGGTCGACCCCAACTTGCAATACCATCCTGCCTTTGCTAGTGTCTGCATCACTGGCATGCCGTAAGCATACATCCTGCGCTCATCTATACCGCCGCCTTTCATGGCCCGCGCTTCGCAGCGCGATAGCGCAACACGATCGGAGCAGTGCGCTTGACCGATTCAATCCAGCAACCCGCATCGATCAACCGGGATGGCTCACGGAGCTGGGGTCAATCCGTGCGAGCGGAAAACAATTTGATCGGGATCAGAAATCGAACAGTCCAAAGCTTCGGTCGCGCCTGTAAGACGGGTTTGACTGGTAAGGATCCGACGATGACTGTTGTTGCGGCGGCTGCTGCCCCGTCATGTATGCTGGCGGAGGTGGCGGGTACGCGCCAGGGGCTGCACACAGGCGCAACAAGCCATGCTAAATAAATGTTAGTAGCAGGATGCGTTATTATGATCAGGAGAGTGTTGATCTACGCCCCGTGCCCCATATTTCGCCCCAGATGCAAGGCCCAGGACAGCGAGAGCTGCGACCCAAGACACAGAGAGGGAGAGGGAGCGAAGCGACCACCGTACCGAGTCGCGTGGATGAGCAACAGTTTTGCGTGATCAACACAGTTTCGCCAACCAGGTCATTCATGGATTGTAAGGCCTTCAGGTCACCAGCAATCCTCAGAGCGAGCGTGCAAGACATCTCGGGAACCACAGCAGGGAGCCACCTGGTGCAAAACGCGCGCTCAGCACGTCGCTAAGCGCACAGAGAATGCAACTGGGGATGCAAATGCAGGAAGCACCGGTGTGAGCAGCTCTCATGCGGGAATCAGTCAACGTACGTGTGGGATAGTAGGCGGGCGCCGGCGGTGCGCCATACGCGTTGTAGCCCGGCGGTGGGGGAGGGTAGGCGTATCCCCCGTAACCTGCGGGCGGCGGCGCGGCATAACCGCCGAATCCAGGCGCGGGCGGCGGGGCGCCGCCGTAACCGCCGGGCTGCGGCGCGTAGTAGTACGTGGGCGGTGGCGGAGCACCGTAGGCGCCCGGGGGCGGCGCCCCCGCGGGGGCGCCCGGGTACCCTGCCGGGGGGGCACCGTATCCGGCCGGCGGTGGCGCCCCCGCAGGGGCGCCAGGGTACCCCGCCGGGGGGGCACCGTAGCTGGCCGGGGCGGGAGGAGCATAAGCTGGCGCGGGAGGCGGCGGGGCGCTCTGGGCAGCTGGCGCCGGGGCAGCAGCGGCGCTCGCGGCAGCCGGTTCCGGAGCCGGCTTAGGAGTGGCAGCCGCAGCGGCGGCCGCAGGCGCCTCTGGCGCTGCGTTACCATCAAGCGGCGGCGGCGGCGGCAGCGGCGCGGCAGCCTCGCTGTTCACCACTGCAGGGCCCTCGGTGGAGTCACCCGCGTTGCTTGTCACGCCCGCCGCCGCCGCCATCCCGTGCGCCCGCGCTGAGGGCACTGTGGGGTAAGCCGCCGCTGCCGATGAGTCGGAGTCAGCCGCCAGGCTCATTCCGGCCATGGCCGCCACGGGCACGGCTGCTGCGGCGGCCGCTGCGGGCATGGCGGCGGCAGGCGGAGGGTACTGCGCCACGGGCTGCTTCTCTGCCGCAGGCGCCGCCTGTGGCGCTGGTTGCCGAGGAGCTGCCGCCGCTGCATGCAGGTCAAATCAGAGTCAAGCATGTTTTCCTTTGCTGGATAAGGAGCGTGTCCGCCGAACTGAGGCATGCAAATGCAGTGTTGCGCACGAGCCATTCAGCGCAAAGAAGGCAACTGTGGCTTAGCACTGCAGACCACCGATGAAAACAAAGAAGGAACAAGGTGCATGACTCGCCACACCAGCGCTCTGGTTGGGAGGTGGCTGCTGCTCGAGCCTGCACAGTGCAGTGCCTGAGCAGTGGCATGCAAAACACCCGCACGGCCCCGGGCTGCTGCAGCGGCAGGGGGTTTGCTTGCGGCTGGCCGGCGGCGCCAGGGTAATGCTTTGTGCGAATGCCGACGCCTTGCAGTGTAGTGGCGTTGTTGTGGCGTCTCACAACGGGTGGCGCCCAGTGGTCAGTCATCGATCACGCATGCAACGGCGCTTCATGACCCACAAATCCATAATGCAATCCCAGCCACAAGCCTCATCAAGCGCCCCCCGACTGCCCTCCAACTGAGGCTCACCTGCAGGGGCGGCTTGCGGTACGAATGCCAGCTTCACTGAAACGTAGCCGTGCTGCTTCCCCTTGGGCTCGATCACCGGGACCTGCAACGTGTCCTTTCCAGCCTGACGCACCATGCCCAGGTTGATGTGGCAGGTGCCGATCTTGCCGTCCTGCATGAGTACCAGCAAATCAGGAGGATCATCGCTGTTCATGTGCATTTGTGGTGCGTCCTGCATGTGCATTGGGGTGGCATGACACCCACCTGCATCTATCCCCAGAATCTGCATGGCAATTCTCATGCGATGCAGGGACAGATGCACACGAGGTGCAGAAACTGACAACGGCTGCCCATCCGCACTGTGCGTGCGCGGCGTCCCGGGAGGCAACCCTGCCTGGAGGCACCCCCATGACTTGCATGATTCGCATCTGCCACAGCGTCAGCCACTTGACCCAGGTCTGGTCCCACCTTGAACGGCCGTATGTTGGATTCATCGATGATTTCGATTTCGGCGGTGGTCTCGTCCAGCACGCTGAAGCTGAACTGCGTGCCCACATTCCGCATCGACAGCAACACAAAACATGAGCGAGACACTGACAGCAGGTCAGCTTGCAAGGTGCATCAACCCAGCATCGACCTGCATGCTAATTAACATCACAGAGCGGTAGTGAAATGCTGGCTTGTCTGAGTGGAATGCCCCTTATGCACACCGGGACAGCCTAATACGGCGCAGCCTATGCATTCCCTATGCACGGTGTGCAGATGCAGGCAGGCAAGTATGTGCTAGGGTGTGGGGGCTCAGACGCGAGGTAAGCAGACGTCTCTATCCCCAAGCAAACCAGGGTGCTGGAAGATGCTGCAGCGAGCGACGCACCGTCTCGTTCCACACCTGCAAGCATGCACAGCACAGTACACATGCCACATTTCAATACCATGCACATAACGGTGCGGCACCCCTCACTCCTAACCACTAACATTGATAGGCCATGGTACTGCATCAACCGCAACTCAGCACAACATAACACAATGCTTGTGGCGCAGCAACACCATGTGCATGCGCACGCCGCAAAGTGTGCTCGCTTTGCCTTCAAAAGCGATTTCCAGGTTTGCGACCCATATGCGCATTGTGCGTGCGTAACGTGCGTGCGGCTTGCCATGCCCTTGCACGGACGGACGGATGGTGCTGCCGAGGGTGCTGAGTGACGCATGCAAGCGCCCTCCTGCCTGCAAGCGCGTGCGTGCCAGCCTGCAAGCGCCTGCGTGCCGGTCTGCAAGCACGTCCCTGCCTGCGTTTAAGCACGTGCCCGGCGGTCTGTAAGCGCGTGCCGGGACCTGACCCCTACGCATGCGCGCACTTACCGGGTTCTTGCCGCCATCCTTTGCAGTCTTTGTGCGCTGCACCTGCTGCCCCACCTTCACATTGGCATAGGGGTCCTGCGGTGAAGGAGTTGCGTTGCAGTTGATGTCGGATTTTCGTGGCAAGTTGCTTGTGACTCACGGGTGTGACCCGGCTAGCCGCGCTGGAGCATCAGCCCCGGAAGTTGAATGCAGGTTGAGGGGGCCAAATAAAGTAATGCAGGTCTGTATTGCCCGTGCGCTGCTGGTGCTGCTTTCTGCACACCCTCCTCTGGTTAATTGCTCTTAGTTGCCCAGCTTACTATTTCCCGGCAGCTATACCCCCCGTTGTGGGTCGTTTCGTCCCATGGCGTGCACGAGCCCAAACGCGGAACCCCACGCATGCTTCATGCTTGCCGGACGCGGGCACCAACCAGCAAATGGGCTGTTCGTTAGTGATGCTCGCCCTCATCGCACGTAGCACAGGACCTCTGAGGCATGCCAGAATGCTTTTGCATGGCGGCGGTCCTGCTGGAGGGAGTCTATTGAACCTCTCCCATGTACACTCACACACTACAGGCGCAGCTCTAGCGAGCTTTGAGAGTCCACGTTGGAGGGGCGTCCTAAAACCCGGTCTCCTTCAAAGCAACAATACGAAAGAGTGAGCTGCAAGCTCAGTTTTGCTGAAGAGCCCGTCACCCCGGGCACCCGGCCCGTGCCGTAACAGTGCAGCGACGCGGTGCAAATATTGCATTGTGATAGACTCGAAAGGAATATGACTGACGCGTCTTGCGCTGGGCGGCTGGTGGTCTTCACGACCGACCGAAACCAAACCGTAAAACCCCGAAACGACGAAACTAGCCCTATCGTGCAATGACCCGCAAACACGAAAAGGCATGCCGGGTGTGTGAAAGCGTTCCGCTGTGTCTCGAGTCAGGGCCAACCAAAGCTTGCTAGCAGCACGAGGTGGAGGTAAGCAAAGCCCAATACATGCAGTGACGGCCATGCTTAAACACCATGCCTGCTGGACTAGGTCAACGTTAGCCCTATACGATATAGAAGGTTCGACGGGTGCGCTGCAGCTGCTAGAACATGACGGCGAAATCCACCAAGTGACGCTTATGGCAACACGGTGTGCCTTGTGCATAACCCCAAGGCACGCACGGATATAGACCCAGACTCACCTGCTTCCGAAATAGTTCTGCAGGCAATGCACACAGGTTTGCACGCCAGTTTCAACTTGGGCCCTAAAAGCAAAGCAACTGTCAAGTCAACTGCTCAGAACGACTAATTGCAGCGGTCGTCTTGCTTGCTGGGAAGCGCTGGTGCTTCTAGGCGATACCACTGCCTATAGCTTGGTGTGGGCTATAAGCAATTTCAAGGGACTCACCAACGTCCTGCGATCAGCAGCGGCAGCGTTTGGCACCCGTTGCAGCAAAAAACGTGCAGCACTGAACACCTTTCCCGAACACACCAGCAAGCAAAAGGTGGACATTGTGAGGGCTCACTCACGAGCAAGTCCTTCCCGTATTCTAGCGTCAAGCTTATCACGCCTGGTCGGAGCGCCACTGCGATTCACACCACCAGCGGGGAATGGCACGTGGCAGGAAGCCAGGGCGGTGACTATGCAGACGAACACGGCAGTCTAACTCGACATCAAGAACCTCACAGGCACTAGCAGTAGGGGAAAAGTGGCGGAGGGTGTTGATTGCGGAAGGCGGACACTCACTCTTGAGACGCTGTTAAACGCTAACGTGGGGAGCACCACGGCCCAGGTCCCAGGTGTTTCGAGTGCTCAGTGCAGTGCCTCACAGCAACACAAGGAGTCAAGAAAGCATGACGAGTGAAGGAGGCAAGGAAGCTGGGAGTGTCGCTTTGCTTATGTGCACTGGGTCAGCCCCCAACTCGTCATGTGATCAGCAAGGCGCGTAAGCGAGTGATCGCAGCAGGCACACACCCTCCCTTTCTCCCGCGTGAGATCCCCCGCATGGAATCCCCCGCATGGAATCCTCCTTGCTCAGCCTCCCCTCCTCTCTCGATTTGCACTCAGCATGTCTGCATGGCTTTACACACAGCACGCCTTGAAGACTGGTTGCTGGTGTTCACAGCCTGAGCCGGCAAGTGTGAGCTGTACGAGTCGTTGCCGCCGCGTGCGTGCAGCTTGCCGACTCCATGGTGAGAGCATCACGTTTTGGGCTTGCCTGTGTGTGCACGCTGGCAGGCAGGCAGCATGCTTCTGACTTGATGCGTACACGTGGTGCACGCGCGCTGTGTAAGGACTTCACATGGGTCAGGCGCTTGATGACCCAGATCACATGCATACCGGCATGCCTGTGCGTGCCCGCATGCCATGCCTGCGGTGGCCTGACGACAGACTGAGAGGTTCACGCCATTGTTTCCGTCCATCAGTACACACGCTTTCCACCATGCACTGCTGCATTGCCGGTGCACGCTGCTGTTGAAGCGTTTGAAGCTAGCCGCGATCCAGATGCCCCCACTAGCTGCCCTGCTTCCACCCCTACACACTCAACATCCCCACTGCAGTAGATAGGCGCTGCCGTATGGGGAGGTCCTGAACCCTCTGTGCACAGCTGCTTGCATACGGTAGGTAGCCCCTCAGATTGCGTTCGTGCATGCGTGCGCGCTGCACTGCTGCGTTCCTGTAACCGTATCCAATGCGGTACTCGAACAGGGCCGGAGGTGCACGCAGGCAGGCGGGGGCCTGGTAGCATTCGCTGAACACATGCAGGCCAGGTCAACATGCACCTGCCCGGCACTGTGAGCGGGCACGCTGATCAATGTTTGCAGGATGCATCCATCAACCAAAGGGCAAGAACGGTCGCTGTGCGGCACCTGGACTGTAGCATGCCTGCACCAAATAGCTGTGCGACTGCCGGTTAAGGCGAAAGAACGTCAGGTGTTGTAGGTGCTATTGGTTCACATGCATGTAAGACGATACAGGATGTCACGATCAACATGCTACCCAGTGCCACCACGCGGCAACGGCGCAAACATCTAGATGCCACCACATCGCAGGCCATGCAAAGCTACATACCTGGTAATAATGCTAATGGATCGTGCATGCCACTCACTGGCAGGCATGCCACTTCCGGAGTTTCAATTGGGGCAATTTCTGGCACTGCCAGTCACGGGGTGATGGCCGAGTAGAACTGATGCTGCGCATTCACCAGCACGGATGCCAACCTGCCCACCACCAGGCTGGTGTTGAATCCACACAGGCACACAGTGAGAGATGGGTGGCTCATGCAGCGTCCATGAGTTATAATAGCTGACTCACTCGCTGGCGGTGCTGGCTGCTGCAGCAGCAGCAGGAGTGGCAGCAGGAGTAGCAGGAGCAGCCGCAGCAGCAGCAGGAGCAACCGCAGCAGGAGCAGCCGCAGCAGGAGCAGCCGTAGCAGCAGCAGCAGCCGCAGCAGCTGTAGCAGCAGCGGCAGCAGCAAGAACGGCATCCGCGCTCTTGAACGCCAACTTCACTGAGACAAAGCCGTAAGGCTCATCTTTCAGAAGCACCGGTACCTGCGGGCCAATTCGCAAGATGCAATGGTCCGTGTGTCGCCATGCTCCATGCAGTGATGCGTCCATTGTGTTCTGCATGGGCAACCTAGTGAGGTCCACAAGTTAGCACTCGCGACGGCTTGCGACCAGGTCACAAGCTGCTGAACGAATTGAAGAATACCAGTACATACACCAGCAGGCTGGGCGCAGGTTCATAAGTCGTAACGCTCAATTGAAAGCACGCATGCGGGACGTCGATCCAGGACTGCTGCTTTTGCGTTCTGTGTTCAACCTACATGCACGCTCGGCTGCTTGGGCTATACGGCAGATCAACCTATGGGTTGAGTTTAGCGCTGTGTGGTGCGCCCGCCTGCTCACCTGCATCTCATCTTTGCCTTTGCGGCGGGCAGTGAAGAAGCTGACGGAAGCTGCACCCAGCCTGCTGTCCTGCATGGGGCAAGCAAGCATCAATGACGACCATTGATTAAGTGATGGATTGATGATGCATGGGTGGATTGCTGGACGGATTGGAGGTAGGTAAAACGTATGATATGGTAGCCATGTAGCTCATTGGATGAGCCTGGATGCATAGGCAAGGACCCGACAGGCGCTTGATGAGCCATGCATGGATGCTGTATACACAGTGCACGACGGGGCAATTGTGGCGGCTGCAGGGCGCACGGAACGCACACAACCTCCAGTGCCTCCTGGCACGCTTGGAAGGCAGGTTCTCGTGTTTGTGTTCAGCCGTTTGCCGCCTATGCCGCATGGCAGGCTGGATGCAGCGCAAATGAGCATCACCAGGGCAGCATGCAGCATGTACGGTAAACATGCCCCTGGCAGGGTGCTTGCATTTCATGCGGCCTCTTTGTCGTACTTGCGCACTGTGTGCCATGCGCCCTGCGTACCCAGATTAGTTCCTTTCTCTTACGTGTGACGACTGGTGCAGACGATGGCGCGCTTGCGTGGTTGCCTGCCACTTACCACTAACGGCCGCTTGTTGGTCTCATCAATCAAAGTGATCTCCGCTCCGTTCTCGTCCATCACGTTGAAGTCAAACTGCGTGGCGGCATCGCACGCATGTGTTATGAACTATGGTGCATGCTCGTGTGCTACTTTAGCTGGGGTGCGTGCGGCAAGTTGCACCCGCTTTCGCTCACTGCATGGCTTATGTTCCCGCAGCAGGTGCTTACCCCATGGTGTCCAGTCTGCAAGATCAAATGGCTTGATAGCCACCACGTCACGTTTAGCCGAGGTCCCAGGTCGCTCACTCCAGTGCACGCATGCGTACTGTGCCATGACGCATGCACTTTTTGCCGCGATCATACCGTTTCGTTGAAGACGGGGTTTCTGCCACCATCCACGGCCGTCTTGGTGCGTTGAGTCTGAGTCCCCACGGCGATGACAGCATATGGATCCTGCATACTCACACACACCGGCGTTGTTGTTGCAAACAGGTGCCAGGTAGATGGTGCACGCATGCGGGTGACTATATGTCACACAGCTGGTGATGTGGCAGCTGCCAAGCCTGCAAGCCAGAGTGTGAAAGAGGGTGGCTGACACCCCGCCTCGAAGGAGTGTCAAGAGACTGTGAACACGGACTGTCAAGCAAGGGTGCTCAGTCCAAACAGACAGTATGCACATTACTTGTCAAACAGCATTTGCCCTGCCCCAGGAAATGCCTCGATGCATTTGCAGATTCCTTGTCCTGGTTCCGGAGCGGAACGTGCCGGCACGGGAACGCAAAATGCAGTTGCCAAGGTACATACAACACTTAAGCGAGTTTCATATTGTTCATATTGCTAGAAGTGAACAAGCGTATGCTCCCAACAGTCATGCTCTGGCGCTGCATAGGACCCCCATACAACTCAAGCTTTACTGCCCCAGACCTGATCCCGAGGCGAGCATACTGCCCAGGTCGAAAGACCGGCAGCACGCCGCTAGCTATGTATTTAATATCATATGCGCAAAAGTCACGTCAAGGTCAGCCTCGGTGCGAGACTTGCCCAGGCCGGGGTTCCTCACGACGGAAAGGACGAGCAACCTCGCACAACAAGGCGCGGACAGCTGGCGCGAAAGTGCAGTGAAATAGCTAGCATCCAAGATTTTGTTTCATTCCACCGCTGAAAGGAAGGTTGTGAGTGCAAGGTCTGAAACCATCCCTGGCCCCATCCCATACAGCCAACTCACCTGCTTGCTAAATATCTCTTCAGCCCCCAAACGGCACAGAACGAAACGCTTTAGTCAAGCCATTGAAGCTCAATAGGGTCTAGGACAATTGATACAGACTGTGCCATTCAACCGCAGATTGACGCCAGTGCTGATCAAGGGGCAGTTCCAGGAGCTGCACAAGCTGCGGAGATTCAGGACAGCGGACCCAACGTACCTATGTCCTGTGGTTGGACAGCATACCGTGGGCAGGGTACGGCGATTCAGCTCCAAACCAGAGCACACACTTTTAGCACGAAACTGCGCGTCAAAGCTCTCTGCGAAGTGAGGACCGCACCTTAATGTCTTTTGCGTACTCAAGGGTGATAGATATCACGCCTGGCAGTAATGCCACTGCACAACGCACAAGCGTGCAGAAACCGATAAGCGAACAGTTTGGGTCAAGGTTTGGCACAGGAGCGTCCCCTCGTGCAAGTGGGCGAACGCTACAAGTCACACAGCTGATGAAGACTGTACAGCCATGTTACCGTATCTTTCAAGCTATCAACAACTGACCAATACACGCCTGACGCCTTACTCTCTGGCTGCCCTTTCGCTCGTCGCCCGCTTGTGTCCGTCAGCAATTCAGTCAGCAGCAGCCCACAAAAACAACAAACGGCGGGTAAGTGCGCAAGGTCAGTTATACAACAGTGTGGTACCCACGCCTATAGGCAAATGTAAATACAGCAGGTCAGCAGTGTGGGGAAAGCAGGGTCGTGCATGTGCGCGTATGTAGGGCAGCACACGTGAGCGACGATCGATGAACGTTGGTACCTACCGCGTGCGGGACAATGCATGTACAGCATAATGCGGCAGACTCCCACGGCGACTCACGTTCACGTATCCACAGCCATTCAAGAGCACACCAGGCAGCCTGCTGGGCCTGCCTCACACACATGCATGGCCCCACGGGAACCAACCAACTCTAAACACATGCGGCCAGCAGTCATCGCCATACACGGCATTGCTGTTCGAAGGGTGTGGCAGGCTGGCGGCAGCCAGTGCGGGTCTAGGGGCAGCATCCAGAGAATGCGTGCAGCGCATGCGCACGCCCAAGCGCTTCGGATGTCAGAAGCAGCAACGCTGGGCGTGCTGACATGCGTTCGTTCCTTTCTTCACTTGTTCCTTCCTGACTGGCTGCACTGGTGTCCCTCTGGGTGTCCCTCCCCTTTTGGTTTTTCCGGACTGGACAGGTTACACGCTGCAACCAGCAAGCGGCGGCCACGAAGAGGGCACACAACACACAAAGTCAGCACCAAACTCCCCAAGCGGCTCTCCCAGGGCGACCTAGACGGTGCACCCGGGAGGCAGATCCCGCCCGGTCCAAGCGGCAGCCAAGGACAAACACACCCAGCGCAGCAAGGTCCAGCGCCCCTTGGCAACCAGACGCTCGGCACACCCTCACGGCCCCGCCTCCGCGCCTAACTAGGAAGGCGGTGGGTGCAACGCCGTGAGCAAGATCTCCAGGGTCTCCGGTTGGTCCTGATGAGGTGCCGCATGCGTGCGGCACATGCAATTGTCGACCCACACCCGCACCAAGTCTTCCGTCGTCTGGACGTCAGAGTGCACCCGCAAAAGCTGGTGCGGGATGCTCAGGGCCAGGTCCCCATGCAGCTGCGCGGGGTTGAACTGCACAAGCATTTCAGCCCGCAGCATACATGGCAATCGCTGCCGGCAGCACTGCTGCTGCTGTGTGCCGCTCCGGATACTTGGACACATGGGCGGACCACATGCAGAACAGCACCGTTAGCCGCAGAGTCATACACAGAGCCGCCCGCGGGCCCTCCAGCGCGCCTGGCCAGGCACGCCAGTCATCTGCCACCAGCATCGCCGCTGAATCCAGGGTCCGCGTACCCTGGATCGCTTGCCACAGGCCCAACTGTCTAGCGGGTCTGCAAGGTGGGTATCCCAAGAACAAGCGAGTGTACGCCTCCAGCAGCCGCAGAGGTGGCCGCCGGGAGCAAGGCACAGGAGGCAAGCAGCACTGACAGGAGGTGTAGCATTCCTGAGGTATGCCATCATGGCCCCAGAAGGCAGCGCTGCATGCGACAGGCGGTATGCAAAGACACACAGGCTATTGGACACAGGTGCTTTCCACAGGCGCATCCAGTACACCGCATACACTCAACTGCATGCGGTGGCGAAGGACCGAGAGGCAACGATGCAACGACAGCTGTACCACCGAGAGGTTGAGACGTAACGACAGCAGGACCAACGTGCTAAGGCGCCGGCGACAGGCCAGACGGGGGAGGAGCGTGCGGCTTTTTGCAGGTAGATGGTCGTTTGGTTTGAGACTTTGCCTGGCCAGCTCTTTTTCTAACATGATTCAAGGATGTAGCTCACGGAGAGCTCAACAGCACACGGAAGCACATACAGCTATACGCATGACGGTATCCACCATATGGTAACCATGGCAATCAACCATGGCAATCAACCATGGCAATCATGGTAACCATGGCAATCAACCATGGCAATCAACACCGTTTCTGTGGCCGTTGCACGCATGGAGCTGAGGCATTTGATAGCTGCTGGTATTGGTGTCAGCTCGATACGCCGTATCTATCTGCCTTGCCATGCAGTGTTGTTCTCTCTATCCAGCCAGCAGGCAAAGCTGCACGCAGGCGGTGCCTCTTGCTGCCTCGCTTCGTTCCTGCACGGTTTGCCAGAACCCCGCTCTACTCGTGTTCACAACACACGATACGCTATCATGCTTGCTAGCTTGCTGCCATGCCTTCGCTGTGCAGTATGTTCAAGGTGTGCTGACGGGGATGACGCGCCATACAAATGTGCGAGACCGCCAGCAACTCAACTGCTTGGGGCTGGTTATTTGTACCCCTGTTCGCTTCTCGTTCTGCCAATCGAATAACTGACTAAACACATGGCTGAAGCCTTACGCACTGGCTGTGCTCTTTTGCTTGTCGCCCGCCTCCGTCGGCGCCTTGATGAAGCCCTAGCAACGTGCACCAAAAATGAAAATACGACAAACAATGGGACCATGCGAGGTCAGCGTACCAACGATGTGATGTTCACACCTGTAGGCAAGCCTCAATACAGCAAGGTCAGAAGCCAAGCAGACTGCAGGTAAGTATCAAACTGAATCGTACCGCATGGGTCGCCAGGTGCATGCTTAGCATGATGGGGCAGACTCCCGCATCCACTCCCTTGCAGGCCGGTCCACCGTTGTGCCACGCAGGCCACATCACAGGCCTGCCTTACACACACGTCCCCCCATCCGTAATCGCCATCAATCACGTTCGTTGTTTCCCTCGGGCGGGTGCGAAATGCAGGCGCTGCGGCAAATGTGAGCGCTAAGCCGCTGTGGTTGTCACAAACAACTGGCGGCATGGTAACCACATGTATGGACATACGGTGATGCCGTTTACACCTTTTCTGTTGCCCCTTCTTGCCCAGCCACCAGCGTATTGGTATTGCTGAGTTCTCGGATGCCAGCCAGCTGGCAGGTATAACGTGGATAGGTGGCGTTGCCCCAATGATAGCAAAGAACAGCATACGTGCACCCATGCACTGCATGAGGCCTTCCAGGTGTCCGGTGGGAAGATTCAGCTTGACTCCTCACATGGCACTTGCTGCAATACCGTACACGCGCACATTTGCGCACACACCCAGAGTCTCATACTCTCGTGCATGTCCACACCACACAACATGCATGCGGTTGATTCGTGGTCCCACTGCTCGCACTGCGACCGCCTGTGTGGTGCCCACACTGACTCACTGAAAGCGCTCCTTGTCAGTCGCTGTCACGAGAGTGGGAGTGATGCCGGCTTGCTCCTGCATGGTGAGGTGCCCCACCCGCCATACGAATGGCAGCAGCTAGCAGCAACAGCCAGTGCTTGGGCGTAGTGACTGCGGCAAGCATGGCAGATACAATCGGAGTCCTCAACACTGCCGCCATAAGTTCAGGTGTGATGCAGCGAGAGGTCAAGCAATTGCCCACCTGTGTGCGAGCACATGTTCGCCCCAAAACTTGGGGTATAGCAAGTGTAAGGCTGCCCTGCCAGTGCCAGTGGCGGATAACATACCAAAGTCACCTGACCGCACACACGTTGTTGGGTGCAGGCCCCGCCCATCGGGTGGTCACTGGTCAGCGGCGGTGGGCAACATGCAACGTAACCTCATCTGCTTGCCTGGTTCCCATCCGGGGGGAGCATGGGCCGTTTTGGCTGACACGCTCCTGATGTAACATAACATAGCCTCGCGGGTGCGAGCTACCACCCCGCTGGCATGCACACGCAGCTTAAGACAAGTTCCAACGGCGTGTGCCACGATTGCCACATCTAACGTTCGTGGGCACCACACGTGCTCAATGCGTGAACAGCTCAAGTCCCTACCACCAAGCGACATGTGCAGGCATGCTTGCTGTGAGGTAACCAACGCACACTCAGCACATGAACAGTACACAAGCATCTTCTCGCTCCTGGTCCCCATCTGGGGCAAGCGCAGTTTGTTTGAGCGACACGCCCCTGATGCCCTGGACAACAGGACAACAGCTGTGTGGCAGCGCTAACAAAAGCGCATGAAAGCCCGAGCAGCTCTGGCATAATCATTGCCTGCGCAGTCCACGACATCCCACGCACCACGCGACGTCTCGCAACCTCAACGCCATGCGTGCGATAATCGCGGCCCATAATCGGCCCTAATCGCGGCTGAGTTGACGACCCCCCGCGGCAACACGCTCAGGCTGCAAACGCATGTGTGTGAGGTGGTATTACCATTTCACCGCGCGATGCATCCAAATTCCGCAACATAAAACATGTCCAAGTCCGCAGAGGCATAGACACCTTGCAGCGTTGTTTACTGCACCGCTTGACTTACCCGATCCGTACTGAATCAAAACACCCGGTAATTAAGGAAAATCCCAATGCGGGACCGATGCAAACACGATCCAAACGCTGTTGCAAACACGACGGATGCGGCCAGAACCTTCAACTGCTCGGCCATTGTGTGCGGCAGCAAGTCACACATATGCGACGCCACTAACACGGCCGTCACCGTGTCTCATCCAGCTGTCTTTGCGAAATAAAGCTCTCTCCGGTCGTTCCGCCAGTCGCACCATGGAACTGAGCTCGATAAGACTCCTTCCATCATCGGGCGCACGTCACAGCGATAAGCCGGCTGTTGGACTGCATGCCTCTGCCATGGCTACCGCCCCCAGCGCCAAGCACGCAGCGGAAGCACGCCGCGCGCAGCAAGCATCTGCTGCTTGCTGCCCAGTGGTGAGTCACAGCGCTCACCACTTCCACTTGCCACCGTGCTTGTGCTTGTGGCGCTTGTATCCTGTCGAGGAGAATCATGCAGGGCACGTGCTGGTGGGCAAGCTTCAGGGCTTGTGGGTGCGATTGGAAGGCAGCGGCGGGTAAGTGCTCCTAAACTCTATAGCACTCATGAGCGGTGGCGTGTGTGCGCTTGACCACCACGGGGGGTTTATGCCCTCATCGCCATGCGCTTGATGTGTACAGCTTAAGACCAGCGATGTCCCGCTGTGTGCTTGTGCTCGCTTCACGCCGTGCATGAGAGCTTGAGCAGCGCAGTTCAGGATTGTTCGGCGCGCGGCAGCGCATCAGGTTCACGGTACACATGCCCTCATGGGAGGCAAAGGGCGCTAAGCAGTGAAGCACAATGATATCACTCACCCTTAAAGCCCTTGTACTTGTAGCCCTTGTAGCCCTTGAACTTCTTGTGCTTGTACTTCTTGCCGCCATGGCCGTACCCCGGTGCGCCCGTCACATACACCGTGGTGGGCGCATACGCGGGGCCTGCAGATGCAGCCGGAAGAAAGGAAATTTGAAGAAACCGTGCGCAGCTGCCTTCCAATGCAGCTTGCAGTTTTGCCCAAGCCCGAACAACATGACGTGGTACGTTCTCTGCTTGTCATTCCGTCAACCGCCCTTATCAGGCATCTCCATGAAAGCCCTGCGATGTCTGACTGGCAGCATG
This sequence comes from Chlamydomonas asymmetrica, assembly GCA_001662385.1. Taxonomy (NCBI): domain Eukaryota; kingdom Viridiplantae; phylum Chlorophyta; class Chlorophyceae; order Chlamydomonadales; family Chlamydomonadaceae; genus Chlamydomonas; species Chlamydomonas asymmetrica. The sequence goes on from BDDA01000548.1 coordinate 28,116, forward strand.
CTCAAGTGGCGATGGCCGCAACACCACGGGTAGCATGGTGGTTCCCGCAAGTTCCAGCACCTGCATTCCCTACAGCCATGCGCACACTCCAAACCACACGATGATGCAAGCGAAACCGGCGCTGACCTGGCGCGTGGCTCGGTGGCGCGTAGTACGTGGGCGGTACGCCGTACGGCGCAGGCGCACCGTGCGGCGGCGGCGGCGCGCCGTAGCCGTAAGGTGCCGGGGGCGGTGCGCCATGTGCTGTTGGCCCCGACGGCTGCGGTCCGCCGTAGCCGTAAGCTGGCGGGGGGGGCATACCATGCGCTGAGGGCCCCGATGGCTGTGGCCCACCGTAGCCGTAAGGGGCCGGGGGGGGCGCGCCATGCGCCGAGGGCCCCGACGGCTGCGGTCCGCCGTACGGCTGCGGGTATCCTGCCGGCGCCGGCTGCGGCGGTTTGGCGGCAGGCGGTGGCGCGGCAGGGTACCCGGCAGGGGCTGGCCCTGATGGATAGCCTGGGGGCGGCGCGGAATATGCTTGGGGAGCTGGCGGGGCCTGCTGCGCCTGTGGCTGCGGCGGGGGCGCGTGTGTAAAAGACCCAGCAGCGTAGCCGGCAGCGGCGCCCGCAGCGGCATATGCGGCCGGCGGCGGCGCCCCTGCGCCGTACTGCTGCTGCGGCGGTGCTCCTGCCGGGGCCGGCAGCGGCGCGCCGAACGGCGCCTGTGGCGGGTACTGGCTCGGCGCTGCCTGCTGGGGCGCAGGCTGGCCGGGCGGAGGCGCAGGCGCTGAGTAGCTCATGGGAGGGGCCGAGGGCTCGGGCGGAGCGCTCGCCTGTGGCAGGGGCGTCTGTGGCGCCGGGGGCGGGGCGGACGCCGGAGCGCCCTGCTGCTGCGGGGGAGGTGCACCGTACTGCTGCTGCTGTGCGGGTGGCGCGCCGTATGGCTGCTGCTGTGGCGGCGGTGCACCATGCTGCTGTGGGGGAGGTGCACCATGCTGCTGCGGTGGAGCACCGTACTGCTGTGGGGGAGGTGCACCATGCTGCGGTGGAGCGCCGTACGGCTGCTGCTGCGGTGGGGCGCCGTATGGCTGAGGCGCCCCGTAGGCAGGCGGTGCGCCGTAAGGCTGGGGCGCACCATAAGGCGGTGGTGCGCCATATGGTGGAGGAGCACCGTACGGTGGCGGCGCCCCGTATGGCATGGTGGCTGTCAAAGGAGGGGGAGGGGGAGCGGAGGAGAAGAGCACATGCCGGTCAGAGCGGGAATGAGCCAAACCAGAGGGGCATGCGGGCACAACCACCATGCACAATTGAAATGCATGTTGGCATCCCAGGCCGCTGCCATACGCCTTCGCAATGCGGGTGTGACCCCTGTGGGGGGTCTCCGCAGGTCGCATACCCCCACAACCATCACAAAACACACACACGGACAAACACTAAATCCCTCTTGCCTTCCGCCCATGTGCTTGAAGCATTCCAGTTACAACTTTGACATTCGCCTCACCCTTCATGGCATCGTTGCGTGTGAACACCAGCTTGACCGAGATGAAGCCGTACTGCTTGCCACTGCTGCTGTGCACTGGCACCTGCAGCTGGTCCGCGCCCTGCTCGCGCGCCTTGGCCAGGCTCACGACCGCAGTGCCGATCTTCTCGTCCTGCAATCAGCATGCGCCCAACAGGGCAAGAGGCAGCCGATGGACAGGATCGGCCACAAAATGCGACGCTCGTATTACCATATAGATTGAGCCTGCCAGGAATACCTGCCTGGTGTGTAGTTGATGGATTGATTGACTATATTGTTCAAACTCCTGGGTTCGGTATTGCATGGACGCATACCCTTGTTCAAAATAATGGTCACCGTGTGCTCAATCTGGCGCTCTACCCAAGGAACAAAACAGTGTGGTGAACTGAGCCACTGGCGCGGGCGTGGCGCACGCGCTTTGCCTTGTGCAGCCACAACGCATGGGTCGCGCAGCAACGAGTGCTGGCGTGTGGCGGAAGCGACGCGCAGCCTGCCATGGACTGCATGCTCGCTCACCTTGCTGACCGTGTCGGAGTCAAAGATCACCACCTCCGCACTGTTGTCGTTGATGATGCTGAACGTGAACTGCATGTGGGGATGATTAGTGAGGCAGCAACGTGAAATGTGTATCAGTGTATGGGCTGCAGAGTTCGAACACATTCTGCAGTGGTGTGGAAATGCAACGCGTATGCAGGCTGACAGCAGACCTCATACCTGCGGGGCTGCACGCACGTGCAACGTGCCCGTGCAATCATGCTCGCTGGTGGTGACATGACGGTGCGGTGTGGCCGGCAGCACGAATGCATGACTCAGCGCGACGTCCGCGCTGAGACAGATGCGCTGCAGCGGGCGCCTGTGCGGGCAGCGGGCTCACCCAAACTTGGCAGCAGGCCACGTGGTATGGCAACCATGCCCAATCAAACTGTTTGCCTGGCAATGTGGCATGTTATGCTGTTTGTGGCGGCCGGTGGAGGCGGCCGGTTGCATGCAGGTTGCATGCTGCACATGCGCATGGCTGAGCGCATGCACCTTGCACATGGTCTCGGGTCGCTGGCACTCCAGGGGTCTCCGAAGATGCGTGCAAAGCGCTGCGTTGGCCGTTAGCATGCATACCGGCAACAACACCCCAATGCGTGAATGCCAGCTTTCCCAACTGGGGTGCATGGAATCAAGAGGGACGCGGAGGCCCTGCAGGTATTGTAGCTCACCGTTTCGTTCCACACCTGCGTTCAGCGCATCAGCGGAAATGGCATAAACACAGTCAGCAGCGCTAGGGAGCGATGCAATTGATCGCCCCGAAGCAATATGCACAAGTTCACTTGGTAAAGACGAGCATACATCACATCCAAGTGCTTCACATCCTGGCTTGTGTGGCTGACAAGATGCTAGCAAGGGGCAGTGGCTTTGCTGCCCAATCACGCACCGGGTTCTTGCCGCCATCCGTTGCGGTCTTTGTGCGGAGCTTCTGGGAGCCAATGGTGATAACGGCGTAGGGATCCTGGCAGGTGCAAGAAGGCAATAACGATCAAGCCCGGACACACAGTTAGTTGTGTCGCTCACAGGCAACAACGTTCCTTGATGTGGATGTGGATGCATGCCAGACGGGGGGCTTGCAAACGAGGTGTCATGTGCCCGCAAACCACACAGCAAACGTCACGGGCACCATGGCTGTTTATAGTTTAGCGTAAAGCATTGGTCAAACCCCAAGGTTTCAAACGTCAGTGCTGAGCTGCAATCTGTGTTGTCTCGAAACCGTGGGCTGCCTCGCCACCTAACCGGTCAGCCCACCAAAACATCACCACCATTACACACCTGCTTGCCAAACAGCTCTTGATTGACGTACATGGAAGGAAGGCCAGGCATGCAAAACATAGCAACGCACAGCAACGGTTCAGCACGGTACTGACACTGCACCCTTCAACACACGTGAAGTGAGGGCAAGCACGCAGCAGCGCTGGCAGAGTTCATTCTCGTGGACTTACCTTTGTTCTGCGGAAGGATTCGGTTGCAGAGGCAGTCAGCAGGCAGCAGAATTGAAGCGACAGCAAGCGACAAAGCTTTGGTGTGGAAGGCTGGTTGGCTGGTTGCAAGGTGCTTCAAACACAAACCAGGTCAATGGTTTGTGGAAACGCAAGCGCATGGGCACTGCACTCACTTTCAGGTCCTTGCCATACTCTATTGTGAAGGCAAGCGAGCCTGCGGTAAGAGCCATCCTGCAGAAGAATACGGGGGGACAGAAACTAGAAAATCAGCAGCACACAAGTATGAACCCCCGGATGGCAGTGTAAAGTAGCAACAGCTTCCGCTTCGCGGGGTCAGAAACGTGCTCCGCACACAGTCCAGCGAGGCAGTACACACGCGCACTTGTGAAAGGCAGGTGGCCGTCCACAACCTAAGCACGAATTTTGCTTATAACACTGCCAAAGCAGCTCCTGGGCATACCTTGATCAGTCCACTGCTTTGCTGACGAAGGGCTGCACTCGAGAGGTGTGAAAACGATGGTCAGCAAGTCAACGTGGAAAGTTCATACCGAGAGTAGCGAGCAGACCTGCTTGCAGGCAGTGGTCCAACCTGTATGTGACCTGTCTACGTGGGGAAAGCCAGAACATGGCGGCTTACATGTGGCGGTTGACTTTGGATTATGCGATGTGTTCGAAGGCCGTGCCAGCTGCTCCCTGGCACAAAGGTCACTGGAAGCTCACACTGCCATATTGTTTGCAGGAGCTGCCCCCTTTGTAGCTGTTTATGCTGTCATATTGCAAAATACACAGGTTGTGCTTGCCTCCGGGATCACTATGACACGATTTGCGTGGCTTGGTGCAGTTGCCGTCGCCTGCAGCGGCGGCCTCGCACTGCACGTCGCGTCGCCTGAGCACGGCTCTCACCGCCTGGTGGCACGGGCAGAAGCTGCACCCCAGGCCCCCGCTGTCCTGCCGGAAATTGATACCGTCACGGGTGTGTTTCACCGAATTGATACCAGTCGTGCAAAACTCAAGCTCGTGCAGGTCGTTTTCCGGTGAGGGAAGAACACACGGCATGCCTTTGGTTTGTGTTCAAAGCTGCTGAGGTGCACCTGTGGCCCCGGGTAAAATGTCCGTTTACTGACCGTTGGACATGGACTGCCTGCAGGCATGGTGCTCGCACACCGCTTTCCAAAACCGACTCTTACTGGGCAGGCCAGAAATGGACACAGTGCGGGCCTCAACAGGTGATTTGATTGCCGTGCACACGGGGCTGTGTGTGTATCTGCATATGTTTGCATCGAGCCTGCAGCGCCAATTGTTCGCTTCCTGCCCCCGCAGATCGCCCACATGTATTGGTATGTTGGCCCTTACCGCCTAGTACCGCCCTCACCAGGACCTTGCATTTTCTCCAGTGGTCGGGTATGCCCTTGGCAGACCTCTGCCAGGTGATTCAGGTGCCGAACTTGTTTGTCATCACGGCTTCCAGGGCGTGCCGCTGCACATCACAAACACGAATGGGGAGGTCGACCCTCCGAACGAAGGCAACCTTAAGCAGGTGCGCCCAGCACAGCTCCAACCACCGTACCGGCCAGCTTTTGTTGGTGCTGCCATCCCCGGTCCAGGCTGGATTTCTGGCAGCACGCCGGCAGCGGGAGGAGTGCGGGAGGAAAACAAAGGCGTTTTGCCCCACTGGGCGGCGTGACCCACGGCGATGACGAGCCTGCATATGACACCTGTTGCCGTCACTCATGCACACAGCGACACGAACCATCTGCGCCTGCTGTATGTCTTGGGAGCCTTTTGCGGGTCATCGACCAACGTGTGTGGGTGTGCGCCCTCCCTTGCCTGCCCGTCAACCATTGTGTATTGCCCCTGCTGCGCAGATGAGGGCCATCCTGGACGGCGGGTGTCACCGGGGCCAGCTCACGTTTGTGGGGCAGGCACAGGTGGGCACAGCCGGGCTGAGAGGGTGGCGGCATGGCGCATCGGGAGCGGGGCGTGCACAAATAACTTGAGGGCCACTGCCTGCCTTTTCAATCCCAGCATCAATGCCATGCGCATTGTATGTTCACGCAGCAAATTCCGGCTCGACCGTGTTCGTGACCTTGGCAGCACATGGCATACATCGGAACATGATGTACTGTGTATGATATCGTTAGGGAGCGGTAGAGTTACAGATACATGCACGCGCAAGGTGCACCCTGCCATCAAGGTGAGCGGCGGTGGTGTGCTGCCTGCCGCTCTGGCGGCTCTGCATTCACGTGCGCAGCGGTTGCTGTAACACGGTCGCGGCAGGGCAGCACGGCAGCGGCGGCCAACAGCGGGAACACCGCTCACTCACGCATGCAAGCACCTGCGTTGCGGGCACCGCGGGCTGACGGCCGCCTGGCTGGTTGATGGTTTATCACTCCAGCACCACGCTAGTGCATCCTTGATGGTTGCATCCGTGTAGACCTTCACCTGGCCCTTCCTCCGCCAATCCTGCTGCTGCGACGGTTCTCCGCTCTGTTGATGCCCCACACCTCATGCGTGCAATGTTGCCTGCAGGCGCTGGGCCTGGGCCAGTGGCTTCGATCCCGTTACGTGGACGGCTACGGTTTCCTGCCTGGCACGTACCAGGTGGGGGTCCGCCAGTCCGCCACCGCTTCCGTTGGGTCCGCCACTGCTGGGTCCGCCTAGCTTGGTCAGCCTCGCTGGGTCAGCCACTGCTTCCGTTGCGGCCCACCATGTGTTGCATGGCCCCACGGGATCGCCCTCGTTCAGAGACGACACGCATGGGCGCGAAATTTGCAAGGGCTCCAGGGGCTTCCGTCAGAGAGGAGTGCATCGATTATCTAGAAAGCGTCTTGATCACACAGCGTGGGCCCTCGGGAGCTTTTTACTGACACACCCGCAAGGCCTTCTCGCGCGCTTTCCTTCACGTCTTTACCTGTTATCTCGGATTGTTTGTGTCACTTGCTTGCCTGCCGCGTCCCTGGACTCATCCCCTTGCAGCCGGACCTGCTGAGCTGCCGCACCACAAACTTTGCGCGGACGATCGGGACGCTGCGGGGGGTGCTCACTGGCCTCTTCCCGGGCACAGAGACACCCGTGCCGGTGGGTAGTTGACTGGTTGCATGATAGGTTTAACGCTTACACAGTTCCTGTCTCGGGCCTTGGGGGCTGGGTGTTGGTGGATGAGTCGGGGCGGGATCACGTTTGGCGAGCGGCCACTTGCCCTTGTAGATGTTTGGGGTTCCGCACTGATCTGTCGGCTGCTGCAAACAAGCACACCATCTGTTAACAATTACTTGGTGGGGCGTTGCAGGAGTGCACATGCACGCCGACAGTGGCTGCACATATGGATGGTGCTCGGGGTTGGCACTGATCTGGCTGCTGCTGCAAACGAGCACACCGCAAGTTTGCATGCCTGTGCTATGGTCGGTGACTCACATAGGTGCTGCGACTACTGCTGACATGCCATGCATGATGCAGGTGACCACCAGTACAGATCTAGATGAGATCCTGTTTGCAGGTGAGGGAAAGGGGGGGAGATCCCAGAAGTTGGGAGTGGCCACGTGGCCAAGATGCTAAAACGGCCGAGTGGGTGAAACCCATTGTGGCTAGGCATTGCGGTTGCCGCAAGTTGTGCTGGGATTGAGGGTGAATCACCATCAATGCAGCACACTGTTCTGTGTCACTGTCATGCCTTGCTGTTGATCTCCATATGAGGGAGCACGGGCCTGCTGGGTAGCAAGGTCCTGACCACTGTAGCAGGCTCATGAACCTGCTTGACGGCGTATGTTTGACTGCCTGTGGTGCGGTCCTGGCGTGCAGACACCAAGGCATGTCCGCACATTGGAGTGTTCATCAAGAGTGCCCGCATAAAGGGGCAAGGTCAGTTCCTAGCATTGTCAAGTGCGAGGCCCATTTCCAAGCATGTCCATAAGCATGTCCTTCCATCACGTCCCTCCGTGGCTGTCCGGTGGCAGTGAACGTTTTACTCCCCACCCGCGCTTGGCTTGAGGAGGCCCCCACAGCCGGAATAATGCACTGCACATTGCAAGCGGTGCATGGAAACATGGCGTGCAGTGGCGAGATGTGCACGCCTATGCGTCACTGCCCCTTGTCAGCATGGTCGTTTGAGGTCGTTGGCGATGTAAAACTACATGGAACTTCGCACTTGGTTTGGAATTCGGCCGTCGCCCCTGCTGGGGTAACTCCAGGCCTTTCCTGCCTTGTCAAGCCACCTGCAAGATAGGCGGTGCCTGTCCATAGCCTGTCCATAGCTGGCATGCTGCAAATGCAGTCATGCCACACGCTGCACACCCGGAAGCTCTACGGAAGCTGAGGTAGCCCACCCTGCCAGGATGCATCGTGCCTTGCTAACATCCTGTGGCTGCTGGCTGCGGTACGCTTTTGCTGCATGTGAATTCAAATGCGAATGCAGAGGCCAATGCTGCGGATCCGGATTTCGCATGGGCCCGGGATGCGATGCTGGCGGCACTGGGCATGGACAAGAGTGCGCTCAGCAACCCATGGCTGTGGACCGACGTGAGTGATGCACCGTGGGGGAGGTGTGGGGCGGGCGTGGGCGGGCGCTGGAGCCAGGGAGGATGGCAGCAGCCCATGTGGGCGCCCCCCTGCCGGCCTACACCCGCCGTACTGTAGGATTGCGCCAGGCATCGGTATGTTGCCAGCACAGCCCCTGGGAAGTGGAAACACAGCGTTGTGCATGTGTTTATCATCTTGCTACACCGTAGATGCTTCCGTGCAGTTGCATAGCGCAAGGACTACGTCACAGGCGCCTGCCCGGAAAACTGTTCCCGACATGAGGGAGAGATTATCTGTTGAGTTGTATGATTGTATGATCGACTGGAAATACATTGCTTCTAGTTACAGCACTGGTTACAGCAGGGTATCATGATTGTGTGCGTGCATTTGTGGGTTGTGAGTCGTGACGTTGATGGCTCTTGCGCGTGTGTGACAGGTGCATGACGCGATGACCTCCATGCTGACGCACGGGCTCAAGATCCCGGAGACCATGGAGCCGCGCCTGCTGCACGTCATAGACCGCATGGTGCGGCTGAGACCTTCGCTTAAGCGTTGGAGGGAAATACTGTAGGGAGGCACGTGTGGCATATGCACACTGCATGGCCTCACGGGAACCACACAGGATGCCCCTTGGGCGCACTTTCTGGCACGTGTGCGTGCATGGTGCGGCTATTGCTGAGGCCCTGAGGAGGGAGATGCAGTGGGTGTGAATGCGTATGTTATGTTATGTTACATCAAGAGCGTGTTGGCCAAACGGCCCATGCTCCCCCCAGATGGGGACCAGGCGAGCAGAAGAGGAATGTGTACGTGCCTGTATCACACAGTGTTGCATGCTGCGGTCTGCCGCCTGGCTCACCGCTTCTCACGGGGTCCCCCTCTGTGCGTCGAATGACTGCTCAACGCGCCCGCCTCTGCACTGTTGTACCTCGATTTGCAGCCGCTTGGGTGTGCCCCGTGAACACAAGTCAGTGGGCATATGTGGCGTTCACGCATGTGTGCGTGGCGGTGCGGTGCGTGGCGGTATGCGTGTGAACACGCAGGCAACGCGGGAGTTTACGACGGCCATAGCGCCCAGCGTGCGTGACGTGCATGGCAAGGAGATCCTGCGCCTCTCCATGGGACGCCTGCTGGACACGCTGACAAAGGTGGGAAGACTGAAGGGCGCACTGTATTGGGCTGATGGCGCCTGCACTGCATTATGTTCTGTGTGGTCAACGCGTACGGATGAGCAAGCCGCTATTAGAAGCTTGCATGCAGGGCCCCATGCCCGTTTGTACCTGCATACACGTCAGTAGGTGTGCAGAACCGTGAAACATGTCACGAGCCTATCCCACATATCACCCAAATGGCCGCATGACAAGGGCAATCAGTCCACCATCCTGCTCTCACGCCAAGCTGGCTGCGCCAACCACGGTGTCCGCAGAACATGAAGCGGGTGGCGGACTCAGCGACTGCCGACGCCTCGTCACCCTCGGGCCAGCCTGCAGCATCACCCCCCGCGCCTGCTGACGAGGCGCCGGTGCCACAGATGTACATCTACTCTGGGCACGACTCGACCGTCATGCCGCTGATCGTGGGTGAGTTGCAAAGCCACACCGCAAATGCCTTGCCTGTGCGCGTTGCTGTGCGTGTTGCTGTGCCTGCCCAACAGCCGAAAAGTTTGTAATACGGCCTCGTTCCTGGTGAGCATTCGCGTGGCTTCCACCACACTGCAGGCTTACTGACAGGGCTGTGCTCACGTAAGCTTGTACTGCTCTCGCCCTCATCCTCCGCATAATAGCCCTCAGTATCTTACCCCCATTCTCGCCAAACGGCAAAGCGTGCACGTACGCAAAACGTCCCTGCTTGCTTTTTTATGACACTTTGTTCCATTCAGCGCTCGGCAAGGACGTGGAGGAGTGGCCTCCCTACCTCTCCAACCTCATCTTTGAGCTGTGGGAGCTCCCTCCAACCCCGCTGCCATCAGCTGACGAAACCGAAACCGCCCCGAAACCACCGCCGTCGTCGCCACCGAAACCGCGGTATGCCGTGCGCGTGCTGTACAACCGGGAGGAGCTGCCGCTGCCGGCCTGCCCGCCTGGTTACCACGCCTCGCTGGACACCTTTGTGAACGAGGTTGTGGGGCCGTTCGTGATGAGTCAGCAGGCGCGTGAGGACGGCTGCCGCGTGCGCATGAACCACGACGGGTCGATGCCAGAGCCCGTTGACTTGTTCGAGGATCCGGAGGAGGAGGCCAGGAGGAAGAAGGCTGCCAAGAACGCTGAGGCGGCGAAAGCAAAGCAGCAATAGAAGCGTACATAAGTGAGGATAGGGAATTCATGCTGGAAATGCATGAGGCACGGGCTCGTTTGCGTGCCTGGCGAGCGCAAACGATTGCGGCCGCCCAACCTGCTGCTCAACGCCTGCATGTGTTCGGGACCCCACTTGGCAGACATTACACGTGCACAAATGCAATCATTTCTGACCATGCATGCGTGCACATGATGCGTGCATGCATGTGCGCACATCATGCAAATCCCGCATGCACTGGCAGCCGCTCAGTCCCTTGAGAAATAGTCGTTATAATCATTCTTTTGACTACTGAGCTGCGCTTGCCCAGCTCAGCGCGGAAAGGCCTGCATGGCTGGGATGCATCCGCCATACAGTCTTTCTGCTTGGCCTTTCCCGAAGGCCTTGTTCCTCCTAGAGCAGCAGGTCGCGTTTTTGATGCGGAAAATTCCTCTGCCAGGAAGCAAGGGACGGCGACCACGCAGCGGCCCGACCGGAGGTGGCCTCTTAAATTCCGGCCCTTGGTGTAGCCCGCGCAAGCTTAACTCACAGGTCATATCTGAAACCCGAGCTGTCTTTGTTTGACTGCGGCTCGTGGCAGTGTCGAACCGTTCCGTGACCGCTGGCATATATAAGCGTGTGGCGTGCACGAGTGAATCAGCGACATCAGCGGACGCCTGACCCGGTGCACAGTGTTTCTCTGGACCAGCCTTTGCAGCAACATAGCAGGGGAGCTGGTGCAGCTGCTTGGTGCTGACTGGAGCATTTCTGGCAAGTGGTGCGGGGTTGCGTCCATGCGTTCCCACCCATTTGGCCCTGATTCCTGGGGAGGACAACACTCCCCAAATGGCTAAGTCAGCATGAGAAGTCAGGGCAAGCACAGGAAATATTTTTGCATGCCACGTGTCTGGTGGGGACTCCCTGTTGGTTCTGGGTCCAGACCTGAAGTTAGGGGATGGGTGTGCTTTCAGCTTTACAATATTCTCCGCACGTCATAACGACGAATGTTTCTCAAGGGACTGCTGGCGAGCGCGCTCACGGTCACTCCCGTACTTGCTCCATTCGCCACTTGTCGCCAAGGCGCCACTGTAACCGGGGCTGCCTTGACGGCAGCCGCTGCAGCTCTGGCAGCTGTAGTCTGGCAGCTGGAGCAGCTGCCAGAGCTACCACCTGGGCTTGCACCTGAGGGGGACTGCCTGGCGACCGGTTGGCGCATGTACACCCAGCAGCGCAGAACGGTCTCGAGAGCGGCTCTCGTGTTTCTGCGAGCGGCCATGATGACAGGAGTAGGGCCTGCTGCAGGAGATACCTGGGGCGCTTTTCCTGCTGCTTACATGTACCAGGCCTCATTCGGCCGTTTACCTTTTCACACAACAGTATTACGGCCGATGATTCCGTGCAACAATAATGGTGGGCCAAGGCAGACAATGGGCCCGGTCACTGGAGAGGAGCGCAACGCTGCTCAGTCACGTTCTGTGTCTACCTGCATACATGGAAATTATGGATTGTGCTGGTTGGAGAGGCGCATATTGAAGGCGCGTGTGGGGCAGTTGGTTGTGATTGATCGGACCATTTCAATGAGAGCATGGATCACCAGCATCCCACGCCGATACAAATGATTTTCCACGGTTTTGACAGCATCGGACGACCTGCTCTTCCACGGCAGTTGAGACCTCGCTGGTCAGACGACTCTGTGCGTTTGTAAGTGTAACAAGGATTACACGTCACTTCGCATCCGGAAACCTCTTGCCTTGTTAGAGTGGTTTCAGAGCTAGGTTCCCACAGACCGACAGGTCGGGAGTTCGATCCCCGTCAACGGCGAAGGTTTGTGAGTACGGATTTGGGTTGGTCCGTAGCAGGCAAAATCATAAGACCTGTAGGAGGGCTCACACCGAAGCATCCCTCCAGCTCGCGGGACTCTCGCAGCTAGGAAAGGGGGAGTGTAACAAGGATTACACGTCACTTCGCATCCGGAAACCTCTTGCCTTGTTAGAAACGCGTACACCCAGGCGTAGGATACGTGCAAGCAAGTGAGCCTGTTTTTGATATAGGCCTGCACTGGTGTTCAAAGTGAGTGAGCTTTTCCAAAAGACATACCTGCTGCCTTGCGCTTTGTTTGCGTGCGCGCAGGCTTTGGCGTAACTTCGCAACTTCCTCGCTGCACCCTTGTGCTCGACACTGCTGCATTTATCGAGCGAGCTAGTATTGCAGATCCTCCGGTCCGGTCCGGTCAGGCAGCTGGGGGAAGTGATGAGGTAGCATAAAGGGCTGTGCAAGGGCATCAGGGTTTCAGCCCGCGCCTGCATGATGAATAATGGCTGGATGGCGGCGTTCGCAATGGGGTGGTTTTGTACGCACCTCATACACCTGAAACCAACCTTTTCACCACCAGCAGGTTTATGGATCCCCCGTTGCCTGCGGCCTTCGTGCTTGTTTTCCCGCGACTACCGCGACCTCAACCCACATGGCTTGCCTGGCCCGCCGCACCCTTGCAGAATGTACGTAGCTGTGTGATTCAAGCACGAGAGAATTTGAGCAAGCCTGTCAAACCACCTCGCTGCAGGACACGCGCTGCTACAGTCCTGCTGGTCACGTCCATCACACACGCACAGGCACAGGTGGGTGATGAGTTGTGAAAGGTTTTGCGGCGGTTCGTCTTTCCACCTCAACAAGCTCGCCGGACACTGTAGCATATGGGGGGATATGGCACACTGAGGTTGACACATATGCAAGCGAAGAATGTGGCACAACTTCAGCGGCAGCACCAGCTTTTGCTGGGACAGGCCTGCCTCCATTCACGCCCGCCACTGAGACCACGATCATGGAGTCAAACCGGCGCCTTGCATGCTGCTGCTGCTGCTGCTGCTGCTGCTGCTGCTGCTGCGTACTTCACACAACATACAGCTGCGCTCCACGCTGGTTGCTGCTCTCATTGACCAGACAGTGCTTCGGTCGGCCGAGCCCGACGGTCACACATTGGTCACACGTCACACCAAGACGTATAAACATGTTCGGCAAACGTGCCCTGGCGCCGCCTCGAGCGCTGACGCTGCTGAGCATTGTAGCCTTCCTCGCTCTCGTGCTGCCGCCCAGCACCGTGAACGCTTCAGAACTTGGCCGCGACGTGTACATGGTTCGCGTGGTGGGCGAGCCGGCGGTCAGCGTCTTTGGCCGCGACGGCTTCCCCAGCCAGCAGCTGGCTGAGGAAGGGCTGTGTGCGCCCGCAGCACACAAGGCGCGGCTGTATGCTGACAGCCTGACCCGCCGCCACCACGCCGTTTTGTCGGACGCCAGCGTGCCTACGACACAGATGCTGTATAGCTACAACACCGCCATGAACGCCTTCTCAGCCTCCCTCACGCCTGACCAGGTGTGTTTGGTGTGCACATGCCAGTTGAACCACATTTCCCTGGGTGGCAGCATGATTTCAGGCTCACGACTGTGTAGGCTGTGCAGCCGCTGACGGACATACAGTGTGGAACTGAGCACGGATCCAAGTACATTCGCAAGGCTGAATAGCTCCACGCACGCATGCACTCTCTCTGGACACTACACACCTCATGCACGACTCAGTCTTCGCCTTACTCCACTTCAGTGTTCACCTAGGGGCACAGCCACGCACAGTGCTCTTGGGCAAGGTATGGGAGCCAGCGTTTCCTTCAAGGAAGTTGTATGACACACAATCTCTCGCTCTTAACTCATGGACATGCTGATGACGGTGTGCTTTCACCTGTGCAGCTCTCTGCGGTGCGGTCCCATGCCGATGTGCTGGGCGTGTCCGCCCTGCGGGGCGTCATCCGTCCGCTGGGGGCGTCGACCGGAGACTCCGCACCCAGCGACCCTCTGCAGGTGTTGGACTGGATGGGTGTGAGCACTCCCGGCACCGGCGCCTGGTATCAAAAGCCGTTCAAGGGCCCTGAGGGTGCCGGCAAGGGCATCGTAGTCGGCGTGCTGGATTCGGGTGAGGAGGGATCGAATGTGCTTGCTGGGTTGCTGGGTTAACCCAGCAACCCAGCATCGTTGCCAACACGTGTAGCTGAGGTGATTGAGCTGATTTTATAGTTGAATGTACGCATGCGTGTGTATATGCACGCAATCCGCGCATGCATGCATATACTGGGGCCGCGTGATCTTTTGCGGTCCCATCGCACTAAGCATTCTGGTGTCACACCGCACGATAGCGCAAGTGATCCTGGTGAAACATGCGGCAGATGGGTGACACCTGCGCGTATGTCCTCCCCGGCCACGGCTGAGAACCACACAGGAATGGCCGAGCCATGTGCCCTTGTGCTTGATGTACGCCAACCGTAACGTGCTTTATTTGTTCCCTCAAAAGGCCCTGGGCTGGGAATGGTACGGGAATGCATCTGGGAACGAAAAACCTCATCTGGGAATACATCGTACATCTATCGTGCATCGTCCTCTGGCCATAGTGTGTTGTTTTGCTACCTAAGGGGCTGCACAACGTCAATCACCCATACACTGCATTGCCTAGTTAGCCGGAGCCCACTCCCTGCTGCCAGCTAACCCACATACCCCATACTGGACGCACTAGCTAGTCACTGTGCTAGTTGGGCGTGAGAGATTGTGCACACAGGGAGCACGCGCGCAACCACCCTGGTGCGCACCAGGGTCGGCCAGGCGCAGTCGCAACACAAGTCGGTGGTGAAGTCAGTCAGCGCAGAATCAGCCTCGGCCTGACGCTGTTAGGGTTTTAGGGTTTTAGGGTTACTAGATTTAAACCACTGCGTGCCAGTGCGTATCGGCGTGACCACGGCCTCTCCACTGACGAGCGCGCTACGGATGCACCATCACCTAACAATTCAGCGAAATGCGCGAGCAGCAAGACGCACAGTACAGCATGCAACCCATGCACGCAATGAGCCTGAGCTCACAAGTGAAACCCACTGAACTTGCAATGTGCGACATGACCCAATTCTGTGAGGACCTGTTGCATCTAAACCATTGCATTGTCAATTTCTCGGTAGTAAAACAATGCTTTAGGCTGGGGTGTAGCGCTTTCTGTACTTTCTGTGTGACAGAGCTTAAAAGCCAGCTCACCTGTGTTGGTGTGTGTTGCGACGCATATATGCATTAAACCTGCTCATGACCTACTAATCAGCTTATGGGGAAACGGTAGCGCACCAGCAACAGGCATATGTATCAGCAGGCTTGCCGAGGTTCATACCTTGTCTGGTCGTTTTTTCCTGCTAGGTCAGGCAAACGTGCTGCGGTTGAAGGACCCACAGTCCGTCACACTAGTCACGCGATGTAGTCCAGCGATCATAGCCGACTGGTGTTAGTTGTGCTCGCAGGGCAAGCTTCTGCCAGCAGTCAACTTATGCTGCCCAGCGACTGTTTGCTGTGATAATTATAATGCTTGCTGTGACCGCACTCGCTCGTTCGTCCCTCGCCCCCACCACCTACCCGCGCTCACCTAACCACCCACACATACAATGCATTGTGCTTGTTGACGTTCTCCACAGCCTCAGGGAGAATGCCTCGAATACCCCTACCCTTGACTGTGCCCCGTGTGCAGGGATCGACTACACCCACCCTTCGTTTGCGGACCCACCCGGCTCCAAGCCTGCACCGCCCAACCCTTCTTGCCCCGAGTGCAACCTCAAGATTGTCAAATGCAAGTTCTTCGCCCAAGCTCGCGGAGGAGACGGTCCTGATAGCGTGCTCAGGACGCGCTTCCCCAATGAGGTGGGCGGCAGCACGAAAGCGCTTGACCCGCGTGAAATGCATATACCTGAGATTTCAGTGGGTAAAGTTTTAGCTCCCCAAGTTGGGCATTCCTGCCACAGTTGCAGTCCTGCATGCATGCAGGGAAGACCAGCCATATGACAGCCATGCAGCATTACGGGTACGGCTAGGTGTGTAAGCTACGGTTTGCAGTGCACTGCTCAGTCTGGTAGGTGGTGAGACTCGGACTCACAGCACACCAACGGTCATTTGTCAATCCTACCGCTCCATCCGTTCAACCCCAAGGTGCCTGTATAGTGCCAGAAGAGCCACCAGGCGAATGGCTCATTGGGTGCAAGCAAATGCTCCAGGGGAGGGCATGCAATACATGCTCAGTCACGCTCGTGTCCGCCACATCATGCAAGACCTCCGGTTGTTACCTGTCATGCTAAGGGGACCGTAGGAATGTCGCGTTACCATCAGCATTTCACAAGAAAGCAAACCCACACCCCTCTTGTGCATCACGCCGTGGCGGTGTACAGGCCCAATCCCCGCAGGGTCTGTGAATGAGAACATGAGATTCCGCAGTAACTGCTCTTTCGCGCGCTGCTCTGCCCTGACTTCATGCACAGGTGCCCGCCTCATGCCGTGACCATAACGGACACGGTGGGTGGACATTTGGCTTTGCACGGTCACAAACATGCGCACATGCACGCATGCGCACTCATGCGCTGTGAACATGGGTGCAAGCAAAAGTCAACCAACGCTTAGTGCTTTGTGGTCTGCTTGCTGCTTTTGTCGGATGCTCATTTGCTGGCAAGCTTCAGTGTTGTGGGGCTCTGCTTGAGCGACCGATTGAAGGATGATGTGTGCAGTTGAGACGCTCTCTCTCTCTCGCATGCACTGGCTTGCTTGCTCTCGCTGTCTCTCCTCTCCCCACTCACCCAACCACCCACGGCAATCCTACTGAATAAAGCACGTTAGTTGCACAGCGCAGTGGCTTGCCCAACAAGCTTCATCTTCAGGTTGACTACACGCTTTGCGTGGTGTGCATGTCCTGTAAGCAGGCACGGCCATTGCAGGCATTATCGCTGGCAACCATGGCACATCGCCCACCTCACTCCCGGGCTGCCCCTACAAGATGAGCGGCATCGCTCCTGCTGCAAAACTGGCCATATACAAGGCGTGCTGGTGGGTGCTTGCACGGGGGGCATAGGCCCCCTTTTCTCTGCAGAACCTGGTGGTTGCCAAAACAACGGTGTTTAGCCTAATTAGCCCACACACATGCATGCACATTCATGGTATACAGGCTGCATGCATCCACAGCTGGCGCAATGCGTGGCCATACCGTTGCAGTGCATCACCTAGAGTTGTTGAGCAACATGCGACCTTGCCTTGGTTAAAGCTTTGTCATGCTTGGCAAACACAGCTGTACAGGTGGCAATAATGATATCTACTCCTCGCCTGTTATTTGTTGACAAAGGTCTTTAACGTGCATGTCCACACGCTTTTCCCAAGAGCATTAGGGTTGTTCCCCCTGAACGGTATGTGCAGGGGCAGAGGTGAAGACTATACCCCATGCTTCCCGTCGGATATGTTTGCCGCCATTGAGGCGGCCATCCAAGACGGTAAGAGCATCAGGCAAAGCTTGTAGGGCATTACGGGCATGTGTGTGAGTTTCACCCCTGTGTTGTATGGAATCATTTGAAGTGACTGTACTTTTACTCTCAATATCCTGCCGGCCATGTGATGTGGAACGGTGCACGTCAGCTGCTTGGTTGAAATACCATATGCACACGCCAGTTTTGTCTGGTGCAACATGCATTTGCAATGCACAGAAAGACAAATGATCAGGATGTGAACGTTGATGTGTGTAGTTGACTTTCCAAATTCCATTTCCCGTGACACATGTGTCTTAGGTAACCAGCTAGCTTTGTAGCGCAACAACAAGCTCACATCATCACATGTTTACATCATCACATCATCACTTGGGCACGTGCATTACGTGCATACATGCGCATACCTAAGCGTTGTCACTGCCTCACTTAGCTCAACGACACGAACAACATCAACACCAGCCTCAACTGTCACTATCGCCATCGCCATATCACTATCTTCATCAGGACCGCGCTCATATCGCACATCACAAAGTCATAATCTGCCATTGTGTGAGTTGTTTTGGGTATGCGGTTGTTTCATCATGGGGCTAATTGCTCAATAAAAAACCAGTGGTGCATGAATCTTGCACAGGTGTCGATGTCATAGCAGCTGCATGGTACAACGAAGATAGCGGTGCCTTTGACTACTTGGAGTGGGCATTCCGCAACGCTGCAATGGCCGGCATTTTTGTGGCAACAGCAAATGTCAATCACTGGTACTTCATCCCATCCGTGGAGCCGTCGCCTTGGACAACGACAATGGTGTACTCCAACCTACCTTTCAAGTACTTTGTCAATGTCAGCGTGTGCAGCACCGATGCCAACACGCACGAGGAGTCATGCTTCGATGTTGTCGCAAAGGCATTCACATTCGTCAAGCTCTCGCCCACAAGCCTTGTGTACTCGGGCGATGTGGCCATGAGCGCCAACGATACCAACGCGGTGAGTGCTACATAGTGCACGCCGTCCCTTCTACATTGGGCTACAGAGTGGCAACCAGGTAGACCAACAACAGATAACACTTTGCACCGTTAATACGGGGCCCGAAGCAACAAGCTTGTGTGGTCACACATTTCCATATATTGGTGGTGTGTGTGTGTGG